>JAOTRH010087424.1:0-16770 GCA_034768845.1 Heliamphora exappendiculata | reverse complement strand
TTATAAGTTTATAGTTTATATTATTATAAGTTTATTAATTTATTATAACTTATAAGTTTAACAATTAAATGCAATAAATTTAAACAAAACTGTTTGAGAGCAAAATGGCGAATTATGAACCGAGTTTCGAGATAGGTTGTTCTACGTGTTTTGAGGAATAGACACATGACCGAAAATTATATGTTCAAATTCGGCATGCACGATATTAGGTCTCGAACTGTCCATAAATTTCGAGTCAAAATTACACCCCTACATTAAAAGCACCCGTCGCTTTTTGTGCTATAGAAAATAGAGCTCATTTGTGATTTTTTTTTCTCAAAAAAAGTTTATAAAATATAAACACAATATATATATATATATATATATTATTGGATTATTTGTTCTGTTTTCATTACTTTTTACTTTTTATTAACAATATTAAAATTACTACAAAAAAATTATTTTAAGCACTTTCACTTTTTTTATTAATTTTAAAAACAATAAATTTCTAAAAAATCAAACTTAAAACTATCCAAACCGGCAGTAATTCATCTCAGCGCCCCCGCGGAATAGCCCAAAATCACAAAACCCTAACAATTCTCCCTATCGAGTCTCGAACTCTCTAGAGTTCTCCCTCTCGGCTCTCGGTTGCTCGACCACTCTGTCTCGAAGACTCGAAGGCGGCTGGTGCTGTTGGTTCTTCCTCCTTGCCCTCTCATTGCCGACGGTTGGTGTTGCTGGTTATTCCTCCTCGCCCTCTAATCGTCGGCGGCTGGGTGCTGCTGGCTCTTCACATCACAGGTACTCTCCCTCTCTTCTTTTAGTTTTTAACATGATCTGTTGAGGCTTTGAGTTTTGAGGGTTTATTTTATTTTATTTTATTTTATTTTATTTATAATCTACAAACGGTGTTTTTTTTTCTCTCTCTCTCTTTGCTTCTCTTGAACGGTTGAACCCCCAATTTGCTTATCTTGAACGGTTTCAACCCCCAAATTAGTCGAACTCGATTTGTCTTTGCTGCTCATTGCTTCTCTTAAACAGCTGAATCTAATTGCTGAGTGTGTTTTGTTTGGGAGAATGAGAATATTTTGAATTGTATTAAACCGTTTGTGAACTTGAATATGTATTTGCATTTTGGAATTTGTTGTGATGAGGATCTAATTATGGCTTTCTAACTCTGTTGAAATCTAGTTATGTACTTATATATATATATATAATCACTCCACCTGCCAAACTGCTAAAATCACCGGTTTGAGTAAAAAGTCACCCACCCTCTGGTTTTAGAGATGAGTGGGTTGGCGGTGGGTTAAAAATTTCTCCACCCGCCAAGTGTGGGTTGGGTGAAAATATTACTCCAACCCAACCCATGCACACCCCTACGTCCCCCCCTCCTTGAATCTATCTACCATTTTTGTATTCAAGTACAACTTGAATCAACGCCATTTTAGTGACATGAAATCCATTCAGCGAATTACATATTCAGTGGACTGTTTTGGTATTAGGGGGAGCAATTTGTTATTCTATTTATGTGTAGATTAGCTATTAGATTTTATGATTCTCAATTGGCCAATTTGGGATGCTTGCACGTGGTGGAGCAGTGAAAATTGTATCACCTTCTTTACTCTTTTGTTTTTTTGCTTCATAGTTCTTATGTTGGTTACCCTTGAAACTGAGTTTTTACTGTTCTGAAATTGATTTACAACTAAACTGGTCTGAAAATTGAGTTTTTTGTTGTTGCTCAAATTGAACTTTTGTGTTCAGTTGATTATGGAGTTTGGAATTTGGAATTTTCCCTTGCATTTCGGATTTTGGAACTTGGAAGTTTCCCCTGCAATGCTTACTGCCATGATATTGTTGCTGTTTATGCCTATTGCCATGTGTAAGTTTATTCCTTGCTTCTGACTGATAGTTCAAAGTGAAAATCCTGTGGACACCATGAAAGGAGGAAGGAAGAATCTGAAGAGGGCCACAGAAGAAGAGACCTTAACTCTTCGGCGATGCCAGAGCATCATGCAAGTTGTCTCTCTCAGAGGTTCTAACCTCATTGAGGTGACATATGTATAACACACATGATATATGTGTATGAAAAACTTCCTGCTTTCTTTGTAGTTTGTATCTTGGTTGTTAATTTGATTTTTGTTTCCCTTACCTCTCCGTGTAAAAGATCATCGATGCAAGGGGCGAGAGTGCACTAGCATTGTTTCCAGCTAAATTCCAGAAGAGCATGTGGATAAAACGCGGTTCGTTCTTAAGATTAAAACATTAGTACATCATGTCTGTTTGGAAGTTATCATGTTGAAGTCTTTATCCAAACTGCTATTTATTAACTAAAATTCATTGCTCTCTATACCTCTATAGAAGTATAATAAGTACCATGTTAGGCACTTGTGTGGGATGGTTGGATCCATTGTTTGATGAAGGAATTTGTAATTTTTTGTCTCATTCCCATTTTCTGATAAAGTAAGCTACTTGGATTTATAGTGATATTTTGGTGCCTTTTCGTTAAAAGCAGGGAGCTTTGTAGTGGTTGATGAAAGTGGAAGAGAGGAGGCTATTGAATCTGGTAGAAAAGTGGCATGTATTGTTTCTCAAGTCCTCTTTCATGAACAAGTTCGCGTGCTTCAGAAGTCTCCAGAATGGTTCGTATTTGAAATTTGTGTTTCCTATTATTTTATTGCGAGATTTCTTTTGCATCTTCTATGTTTCAAAATTCCAGATAACAAATTAGAACGATCAAGCTTGTAGGATGATCCCTGACCACATACTGCTATAAAACAACTGAAGGCAATTTTCCTGAGCTACAATAACCAGATTGATAATTCATTAATGTGAAATCCGTATCTAGAAATCATATTTATATAAAAGTTTAGGTCAGAGACTGATTCCCCTTGTTAGGTTTTGAACTGGCACTAGATGTATTAATTTCAAAATGTTTATGAAAAGGGAAAGATGGTCTTTCTGGAGTGATTGTGCATATCAGCAGGTGGGTCTCATGTAACCGTGCATTACCTAGATTTTGTTTGCTATTTTCTTGAAGATTTTGGAAAGAGCCCTGCTTACCTTTGTTCTTATTTAGCTGTTGAAAGGCTGATTTACTGATTGCTTGTATGAAACAGTACTAGTTCCATGAACGTGCTTCGCACATGCTTAACTAAAAGGACAACCCATACGAAACCATGAGTATTCCTTCCATAAGTAGCACGCGCAGAGGATACAGGAGGAGAAAAACTTAGATCAGGCACTTGTTTTTTTATATAGCAAGGATACATCTTACAGTATGTGGACTTTGACAACTAGCAGATTTTCTGTATTTTGGAGATAACATCAGAACATGAAAATCTGTGGTCAAGGATTTTTCTAGATGCGCAGGAGGAAATGCTTCTCATTTATAATTGACTAATTGAGGGTTTTGTGCAAATTGAAGATAAATTAAGTACTGAAAGGTGGACCCTCTTTATTTATTTATTTATTTTATTATTATTATTATTATTTTGGGTGGGTGAGAGGTGGGGGTGTTCTTTTTACCTTGGTGTATTTTCCTCTTCAACCAAATTATTGTCACCAGCTTCTTAGTACTATGATCAATTAACTGTTAAATTGATATAGTTTCTTATTTTTACAGGCCAGAAATCTTCAAATCCTCAATCATGGACAATTCTAGGAAAATTTTGGATGGAGATCCTTCCATGCTGGACGAGAATGAACTGAAATCAAGTGATGATAATGGCAATGAGATCAACTCAAGTGATGATGATGGACTCCCCCCAATAGAAGTGAATATGAACAGGAGGCGGCCTTTAGAGGTGCGGTCAGATACAGAATCGGACTCAGAATCAGATTCTTGAACCAAATATACAATTCATGATTTTATTACTTTTATTTGGATTTGTACCATCAATATTGAAGGATTATTTCATTGTTAAAACTAGTTTTAGCTACTTTATTTTGAATCCTATGCATAATAGGTGGTTTAGATCGATCCTGACCAAGTGGTTTACTTCTATTTAGTGGAATATTAGAATTTGGAAGCGTAAATTGCTTACAAGATCTTATGCATAATAGGATGGTTTAGATCGATTCTAACTGTGTGGTTACGATTTACTTCTAAAAATTAGAATATTAAATTTTGGAAGCGTATACGATAATTTTTCCTACTTGTACGAGTATTTCAAGACTGAGTGCATTTGTTTTGTTCTAGGAATGACACTGGTTTGCTAATTAGTAAATTATCCTTTGAAGCCGAATTTTTCTCCTATTTTTATGAACCAATTGTTGAAAGAAAAGTATAGTTAAATACATGGAAAGAAGATAAATGAAATAAAACATGGCTTGTTTATAACACTATTTGACATTCCAAAGGACTGAAAATTATTGAATGCTCTCTGAATTGTTATATGGCATTGCTTATGTGGCATTTTTGCTTTAAAAAAAATTTAATGCCTTGTTCACTCAATATTTAATACTCTCTGAATTATTAAGTGGGCTGTTTTTGTGTTCCACCTACTTAAGAAGGAAGGGTTAGCATTGTTCACTCAAAAATATTTTTTTTTTACATAATTAGATAAAAATATTATATAATTAAATAAAAATATTATATAAATAATATCACAAAATATTCCTTGACTATTGAATAATTACTCCCAAAGGACCAACCGCAACACGTTCCAAAGCAAATTGCCCACTGTTATTACTCGGGGGTTGTGTTTGCTTTACTAGAATGAATGTTGGAAAGGAAATGGTTATTCCACCAAAATACCCATTTTCATATTTGGTTCCCTAAAAAGTCAGAAGTAATCGCCATTGGCCAATTTACAGGAATAGAGATTCTCAGAAGAGGCAAAGGCATGACTACTTGATTCCTTAACTATTTTTTAATTATTTTTTATTGAGATAAAAAACATGTTACAATTAATTTTACAATCACATTTTAAAATTTATTATTCTCTCTCTCTCTCTCTCTCACACACACACGCGCACACACAGTGATCAAGTCATTATTTTTAAGAAATATTATTTAAAAATTACAATTTATACAAAATGATTTGCCGCTCGGTGAGTTCATTCTAATAATGAATTCTGTATTTTAAATGTAAAAAAGGAATGGATACATATACTTCCGATGATTCAGTTGACAATAATCGGTTTTAAAGCAAAAAGAATGCTTAGTTTTTTATTTTTATAAATGGTTAATGCACACCACCGCATATTAGAATAATAAGGATTAATCCTTCCTGATTCCATACACATTTATGTTCCTCTTCAATTTCATTCCCAACAAACAAACAAACAAACGCTACCTTGGCGTAACATCTTGCTCGTTGCAAGGAGATCAGATCCTCGCTCCCAACTCTCTGTGGACTGAAGAATCCCTGCATCATATTTGCTCGGAAATAGGGTTTCACTGAAAGCAAACATTGTATTACACCCCCAAAGAAACCTGTACACGAATGAACAAATCATATGAAACAAATTCACGTTACAAATACAACAATCAGATTACGCTTCTACTCCGAAAGCTCAAGCCTGTCTTATTTCACCTCTACATAATAAAATATCACAAACGAAGAAGCAAGACTCGGCATCAAACTTCAAGTTTCACACAATTTTGCAATCCTCAATTATAAACTCAGCCATGCTTAAGTCTCCCGGCTACGCAGCTTCCATTCAAACAATCCTCCACAATTTAGACATCCAACGACTTCCGGGAGCTTTTTCTCTACGGAACAGGATGTTCCCCAATATCTACAACTTTCAGGACCTCAAGCTTTTCCTCTTGGCATTATATGAGCTTGTCACCTTTCCATTACTTCGCTTGGAGAAGAATACCCCATAAGACTATGCAGTGGTGAACCTGCTTTCTTCGGTGTCAATTCCTCAATTTCTGAGGATAGTTTCTCAGCTTTGGACCTCTTGGATGAATACCCAGCTGATGCAAAGGACTTTTCAGGATTTTTGAATTTGTTTTGAGACTCTTTGAAGATAGGCTGCTTCTTTCTCTCTTCCATAGGCTCAAAAGAACTACCAGATGACATTTTTCTGTCATTAGAAGACTTGTTATTGAGGGAATGGAGTGGAAGTGGGGTAGAAAAGGGATCCCTTTCAGTTGAGCAACTTCGATGCACAGATGGTCTGCAGTCATCAGAACATGATACGTAGTCTGCACGGGGACAATAATTGGCATACGAAACTGATTCTGGGTTCGTCACATTGTTAGCATCACTGCAATCATCATTAACCTTACTGGGTGGAGGGGCTATATCATGAGTAAAATCGGTGGTATAAGGCACTATATGAGTCCCATTTTGAAGTGCAAAATTTAATATAACTGAACAAGAACTGCACCTCAGCCTATGGCATCGCCTTCCAGAGACGAGGAAATCTGCAGGCAGCTGCAGAAGTTTGAAACATCCATAACAGACAATGAAAGGGGCACCACCTGATACAGGTAGGACATGTCTCTTCACCGAGCGATGCCTCTCCCTAGAATATTTCTTCACCTCATGGTGATTTGTATGCCAATGATAATCAGACTCTACATCACAGTTCCATGAGGAAAACTCAGGGCCTGTATGATGCTGGGGACTCAAGGGACTAGAGCTGTAGAGATCGTAATATTTCTGGCTTGGGTGGGAAATGTATTGGCTTTTGTTAGAGAAAATGTGTGGAGGCAACGGTGCTGAGCATTGCCAATCTTGGGAACAGCAATTGAAACAGGAGCAATCGACGCAGTTTTTACTGATAGTAGCCTCTGCTGAGAAAGGAATCCCTAAGATTCGACTTCGGTGGGGCCAGTTTCTTCCTTGATTGCATCTTCTGGAGTGTCCAGGATTGTTTAAATCATGGCATATTTCGGCGTCCAGTGCTATGTGATCGTAGCAGGAGGAAATCTGTTTTTCCATCCGAGCGACTCCAGGTAAGCTTTCATTTGCCTTCCCCTTCGAAATATGTGCTCTTTTAAGCTGATCTTCCAGTTCATAAACCATTTTTAGCAGTTCCATTTTCTTTTTTTCAGGGTACTCGGGCTTGTTATTAGGTGAATGAAAACTTGTACCGCGTTGCAAATGGTTCTGCCTGTAATTTGAAGGGATGCCATTATCACAGCCAATGTGGTAACCCCTTGAATAAAAGGGCTTAGATCGACGCTCATCTGTCTCAAATCTCATCCCTCCGGGTGTTGTTTTGGTACTGGCAGACTCTGCCTCCTTACATTTTCTTTTAGACAGGTATATATGCTGATTAGGGACTTGATCGTCTGTTCCATCATCAGAAGAAACACTGCAACCCTTACCATAAAAGCTCCTGGTTGTTGGAGATTTAGGCATGTCTTTGATTGCAAAATTTTCCAATGTATCATCGGAGCTCACACGGTCAAATTTTCCATGGAATGTTCTTTTTTGAGATTGCTCCAGCTGTTCACTGTGAGGAGACATCTGACTATCCATTAAATTGCTTTCATCAAATGACCTCTGAGCAGTAATCATTGAATCCCTAGAGCTCGCACCCAGCAGGTTTCCCCCACTCGAGCTTCCAAATATAAAACGAGACTTGAAATTATTCTCGTCCAACTCTGCAAGTGTTCCAGCCACAGGAGATGACTCTTCAATTTGCTGACAAGTAAATTCATTAGATGAAGAAATTTCATTGGAAAATTCTCTGTTACCAGGCAACTCCCCCTTGAAGTCTCCAAATGCACTTTGATGCCTTCCATTGTTCTGTTCCAAACAATTCCCATTTTCATCCAATTCACTATGAACTCCAGTTTGTGGTGACGACTCATCACTCTTATGATGAATAGTCTCAGTTGAAGTAACTTCGTCAGGAAAGTTTAAACCTCCAAGCTTTTTCCCATTGTCTGGTTTCAAATCATCTTCATTGGAAAAGCTTACATATCCAATCTGCTTCCCATAGCAAAACCCAGACTCATTTTGATCCCCTCCATTGTTTTGTTCCAAAGAACGTTCGTCTGGACCAGCTTCTATTTCTGCCCTGACTGCTGGTGACAACTCTTCATTTACACGGCATATGCGCTCCATAGAAAGTTCACTGGACACTGTTGTATCTCCAGACTGCTCCCCATTGCTATCCTGAATTTCATTCCGATTACTCCCAAAGTCATTGTCCAATGGAAGCTCAGCAGTGGAAGGATATGTTACCTCTTCACTTAAGCTCTGAGCTTCTTTGTCCCCAGAAACATGCTCTAACTCAATTTTCCGGTTGACAGTATTTGTTTCATTTATGTGTTGTCCCGTATCGGTGTCATTTTTGCGCTTTTTAGCTGTTCAAAACACGGAATTTGATAAATAATTCGAACAAAGAGATAAAACTATTTGAGATAGATATGAAAGCAGCAGACCATATCACTCTTAACTTAAATCAGAAAGATGGTCCATAAAAGTTGGCAAGGAAAAGAAGTGAGGGGTTGTTTGTTTGAAGGATTTGGCCAGTGGGAATGGAGATTATATCTGGTGGGTCCCATAGATGAGCTGTTTGGTAAGTTAATATGATTGGGATATAATCTCCGAAGTGGTTTCAAATGTCTGGATTTCTAATAATTAGGGGTATGGGGTATTTCATATCTTATCCGTTCCGAAGTCTATTTTACCCTTATCTATAAGACTTAGGAAAAGAGGTGCTCTTTCATACTATCCCACAACAGGTGAAGCTGGTCGTCCCCCTTCACTACACATGACTGGATTTTCAGAAGTTAGGGGAGAGAATGAACTGGATTTTCATGTAAAATATTTTTTGATAAAATATTTTAATATTTTTTTTGAGTTTCATAAAAACAAAGTTAAATACTTTTTTAGTAAAGTATTTTACATCTAAATATCAAAATTGTTTTACATAAAAAAGGGAGTAAGTTATTTTTGATGAGTGGAAAAAGTGGTAGTAGCAATCGTAAGGGTGGCAGCAACGGTGGTAGGGTCGCAGTGGTGGTGGTGGCAGTGAGGGGAGGCGGTAGTGGTGGTCAGTGGCTTAGTCATAAATTTTATTAAGTGGTGCCATTTAATAAATTATAATTATATCAAATTTTTAATTCTATATGATCTGTCAAAATTATTTTTAACAAAATACACTATAATATTACATATTTTTAATAACTTCAAAAAAGATATTCATACTTGTTAATTACATGAAAAAACAAAGTTTAGAATTATTAATATTCATACAATGTAAAATATTTTACGTCGAAAGAAACGAAACCTTAAACTTATTGATATTTGACATCTTTATTTGCTAAACTGTCCAGTAGTGGACTTTTTCTCTCTTAAAGAAAAAAGAAAATAATTTGGAGGTTAATAAGGGAGCAAATATGAGGATACAATGGGAATTACTAAATTTATGTGAGGGCATAAATTAAAATTAACACTTCTAATCTTTTATATCCTTATCAATATCCAATTTTTTTTCACAAAAATCAAGCATGGTGTATATATATATAACTAAGTATTACATATCCGAACCTATATCAAGAGGATTTCATATCTATCTTTATATCCAACTTTATTTTATACCTGTCAATTTATGTCAAACAAACAAACAAAATGACCCTCAAAAAATTGAAAAAGAAAAGAAAAAAATTATCAAGTAAATGAATTGTCCCTATTCCCGAGTCCCTGCATGTGCCATTTTTTTGTTATCTTTCAGTTTTTAGTTCACTTTCTTCACATCAAAATTCTTTTACTTTTTAGGTTTTTCTAGCTAAGAGGAATCTGAAAATTTAAAAATTAAAATTGATCGAAGTGGAAACAGTTCATTACAAACCAAAAAAATAAAAAAATTTGATTAAAAATTAGCTTATGTTTGCCTTTGGTGAACCTTTTCCCAAACTTGATAAAAATCTTTATGTCTGGTCTAGAAGCAAGTGAAAAGTACACATATTAGCTCAAATTGGGAATAAAAGTTCACAAAAGATAAAAAGTAATCTAAAAAACTCAACTTTTTTAGACATCCAAACAAAAGCTTAAAAGAATGCTATTACCTTGGAGAACTGTGCCACATACAGCACACCGGTACACAGGAGCCAACTCTGGGAGAATCTCATGGCACCTAGGACATCTAACTAGCCGAATTTTAGTACTCAACTGACCAGCCATGTTCCTACAATTATCTGGCTTCAATCAAACTATGATGGGCTCAATTCTCAAACCAACAAATATCTGGCTGCAACCATAGACAGTGACCCTGTTTTATTTAAGGAGGTCTCCAGTATCTGCAATCATTAACAAAGTTGACACTAACAATGTCTATTAATAACAAGGAAAAGGAATAGAACAAAGACGGCTTTTATTGGATGTTTATGAGATAGCAACGAGCTAGAATGTTCTGTTGTCAATAAGAACATGAATAATTATTAAACAGCTGTTGTAGCAATATGAGAGCCGCTTGTAACGGGTGTGTAAATAAAAATTTCCCTGGAATCTTCTTTTTTTTTTGCAGCGATTAAATACTTAATAAGTAAAATTTTCCAAGAAGATGATTTTTATTGCATTGTATAGAGATAAGATATGCATCTTATTAGAAAGTTTTGAATAGGATCTTTTAGTGAATATTGTTTTCCACTTGTAGATTTTGTTGATTGTATAGGAGAGCTCGGCTTATATGTTTAGCATTTACTAGCACTTCCTATTTTTGAGAACTTTTGAGCATTATGTAATTATATCCTTCTATACAAAGTTTACCCTGCTTTGGACTTCTTTTTTTCTAATAGAATCTTTATTTATTAAAAAAAGAATATTTGAAGATAAGATAAGCAAATGAAATAGGGTGATCTAAAGCACTTCCTCTAGAGCGAGTATGAGATCTGGGAATGACAAGATGCAAGTAACCTTACTCCCATAACACATTTGGAAAGGTGGTTTCCATGAATTGAACACATACCAGCATGTACACTAAGAGCTAGTTTGGATGGCAGGGTTGGAGGCCAAATTGGCCGAATTAAAAACATATGGGATCAATGTTCCAAAGTTTGTCACATAGGATTAGTTATCACTCGTTTGTTTCGTGAGATTGGATTGGTGGGATCCATACAATTTCATGTTGTTAATATTGAATTCAATATCACACCTTCTAATATTAATATCAGGCTCCAGATTCTTTTCTCTCATTTATTCAACGGGCAAAAATAACTATACAATTATTATCTCATTCTTTATTTCACCATGACCAAACATGAACGAAAAATCTATGTTGTCCATGATATTACTTATCCCTACTATTCCATCCAATCCCATCTTCCGAAACAAACATGGTACTATTGGGCCAAGTTTCCCATTCAATTAGCAAATGAAATGTTGGATACAATTTGCACATATCCTAACAGAAACTTCATCTACATGAATGTGGTCGACTTCCTGAGGCAGGACAATACGTGCCCTCCTCGGAGAATCTTTAGTTGCTCAAAATCACCAAATTGGTGAAACAATTGGAACTTATTTTTTCAGCAGTTGCTACGGTCCATTATTCAAATGGCCAGAATTTGATAAGCATTCGTTCGGGAGAGTGCAAAGTACATTACTCCATGCACAAACTCTTCTCTTTTTTTTTTCCTTTCTTTTTCTTTCTTAAAATCAATTCCACTCGATTTATCTAACTCAATTTATCTATCATTTCTAACTTGATTTCTCTCTTTTACTCAATTGCCAACTAATAATCAGATCTTTTTTTTCTCTTATTCCATCTTTTCATCCACACTTTCTCAATTGCCAACAAATGGTCCAGCTGAGTATGTTGCTCCATAATCCATGTATAAACTCTTTCTTAAAATCAATCCATTACCAAACAATTAATGTAACTCAATTTATTTCTCATTTTCTATCTAGATTTCTTTCTTTTCCTCAATGCTAACTACTAGTAAAATCTTTTTTTCTCTTCTTCCATCTTTTCATCGACTCTCTCTCTCTCTCTCTCTTTATTGTTTTCCTCCTTCTTAGTTTTATTTACCAACATTCCTATTAGCTGAATTATTTATTTTTTGTTTTTTTATTATTACATACAATCTGATTCTTGCCCAAAATAGAGAATACTTGAATTAATTATATTTGTTTTTCTACAGAAATTTATACATGGATATTCTTATTCGTAGTTTTCGTGTTGCTCTAATTAAGTTCCAAAGGTTGCTGTAAGTGTGTAACTACATTCTCAAATATTTATTTTTTCAAGTAAAAAACCATCAAATGGTTTTACTATTAAACTTAGATTTTGGGACAAGTAAATTCATATTCCCGTCTTTAATATATTTAATATTAAATTTACTTTTCGTCAAGTTATTTGCTCATTTTTATGATTTATACTTAATTCATACACTCTCTAATTTAATTTGAATAATTATTTAAGTCAATTAAACTCGGCTCAACTAAGCCTTTCGTACAGCTAGTGAGCACATTTCGGTGCCTTATATGCCTCTAACCCCATCAACGGTGGAGTCCTTGCCCCTGATTGTAGGCATGGATATTTTTGTTAACATTGATTATATTTGGTATGAAAAACCAGGTGAAAAATGACTCCTTTAAGATGGGCAAAACCCAGAGAATGAGGAAATTAATCGAAGTACTAAAGAACTTACACACAAAATAAAAAAACTGGTATCCAACGCAAAATCATCGACTCACGAGGTCAAGCCAAGTAGTGAAACAAATTGCCTCAAAAAGAGATGCAAATTAAACCTTATTCGCCCAAACCCTCAACTGTGAGCTCTGAAGTTTTGCAATACATAGATCAAACTTTAGGGATATTCATTAACATCAAAACTTAATCCTCCTAAAAATTGCTTCAAACAAAATCAACAATAACAACATCCTATATCTGAACTGACTCAAATTTTGAATATTTGAATTAGTACCGATCTAAGTTAGGATGAAATCAAATCGCAATTCCATATCTATTATACAGAAGCCATATACCTTTCCTGAACTGCGATTGTGAAGATCCGCAGTTTCTAAGGGCGGGACAAAGCAGCATACAAGAGTTAGAAGATCAAGAACAACAAGACCACATCTACGCACGTATATTTGCATTACTTTACATCACCACACACATATATATATACATATATGTTTATAAGAAGGAAAGGAAATGAGAGTCTAATTTGTGTTTGGAACGATCGACGAACCTTCCAAGAAAGGAGGAGGAGAAGAAGAAGAACGCCAGGATCTTCTCGTTCCGCATTGCCTACGATCATCTTCTTCTCTCTCACTCTCTCTGTGAAAGTCAGGTTTCGTGTTCGGGAAGCCTGTTATTCCCGTCTCGAACCCTTTTTGACTCTTGAGCTGACTGATCTCTCTCCCTCTCTCTCTCTCTCTCTCTGGAATTCTTTACACACTCAAAAACGCGAGTCGATGTTTGGACAGTTTTTTTTTTTTTTCGATTTGAAAATTACGAATTTATTAATATAGCTATTTAGTTAAATTTAAAATTATTTTTCACTAAAAATAAAAAAAGTCATACAAAAGTTTTAAAGTGACTTTTTTCTTTTTATTTAAATTTTTTTTTATCGAAATTTTTTACTTTTAAAAATTTTGATGATGAAACAAAGTAGGGTGCGGTGATAATAAAATCATTTCGAAATTCTATGAGAATGGGCGGTTTAGGATGCAACCTTCTGAGTTTTTAGAGAAAAATTATGTAAAATTTTTGCGACATAAAACAACTTGTTTTAAAGCAGCGAAAACTCGTGCAAAATTCCCACGGAAAATTTTTTGAAAAAATAAAAAATATATATGATTAGGATTTTAAATAAGAATTATCAATATTTGTTAAAACTCTAAATTTAAAATTTTAAAATAACAAAATTTGTGCACCATGATTTAAAACTAGAAGTAGAGCTAATTTGTTTAGAATTTTTAAATTTTTTTTTGATTGAATTACAAGTTAAAAGTTATAATTTAGACAAAAATAAACAACCCAATAATTTATTTTACTACATTTTATGCATTATTTTATATATCATTTTAGGTTAATTTAGCGAGTTTTTATTTATATAATAAATATAAAATGATAAAATTAAGATTTTTTTTTATATTCAAAGTGTTCGGGCTAAATTACACACACCTTGATTAATTTTTAGAGATCAATTATACCCTTTACTAATGAATAGCCCAATTAAAATCGAGATAGTCTTATATGAATTAAATCCAAAAAATTATTAACACCTAAAAAAATTTTATTTATTTTTTAATTTTATTTTCAAAAAATGTTTTACAAACAGCCTAATTTGAAAGAAACAACGAATAAATATTCTTTTAGTTTTTAGAAACAATTTCCACCAAAAATAAATGTATCATGAAAATGACGAGTGGTTCTCTTCTTTCACTTCCCTCTCCTAAAGAGACACGATCTCATGCTCCTCGTATCACTTTTTATTTGGTTTTTTTCGAGTTTTTATTTTTAAAATTAATTTTGTAAAAGTATTCTATAACTAAACAACACTTAATAACTTTTTAAAAGATGAAAATATGTTTTTTTAGTTATTTTTCAAAACTAAAACCTATTCTTTTAAGTAGAAACAAAGGAATGATCGATAAAAAATAATTACAAATAAAAAATAGAAAAGAAGAAAACAAATAAAAAGAAGTTATTAAAATAAGAGAAATTACAATTTTTTGTGTTTCATAAAATTTAATAAATTTCTAAAATTGCGTGCATGTTTTTTAAAAATAAAAAAAAACTAGAAAATATATTTTTATTTACATTTTATAAATTCTTAAAAAAATAATAAATACAACATAACATAATATATTGGGAAATGGTATATGTCCCGAATAGGCTTACCGAATTATTTGACCGAAATCACTTCGTGTTGATCTGTGGTCCAGTTCATGTATCGGCTCTGAGATTTATGGCTAAGAATTGATTTTATATATATTGTGTTTTTTGAAATATTTAATTTTTAAATATATTTTTATAATAAAAAAATGTTCATTTATAGTATTTATTAATTTTATTACTAACATAAAAAATTAAGTTAATTGAATATTTATAACTATGTGATCTGATTATATTTGTTTATTACAATTTTTTATAAAATTATATTACCATTAATTTATATTTCAACAAATATGATCTACTCACAAAGTTATTAATGTCTGATTAATTTATTTTTTTACACAAATAATCTACTTAATAAATATTACATAATAAATAATTTTGATCATAAAAATATTAAAAAAAACAATACTATTTCGTAACGACAACTCATGCGTTGAAAAATAATTGATTACATGAATAATTTCGTTAGTTATTATCTAAAAAATGAGATATAGTTAAAAAACTTAATTTAATAAAATTACACTAATTAATATGAAAATTCTATTTTTAAAGAAAAAATAAAAATAATTTTCAAAATCTAGTGTGAGAAATTTTTCATACATATTTTTTAAAATTTTATCATTCTTAATTTTAAATGAAATGGATAACTTATGAATGAGAAATTTCTCAAACTTTTTAGATATAGTATGAAAAATTTCTCATATATATTTTTCTTAATTTTGTCATTTTTAGTTTTAAATAAAATAACTAATTTATGAATAAAAAACTTCTTATACATAATATGACAAACTTTTCGTATATATATTTTTTTATTTTGTAATTCTTAGCCTATGTTTGGCTTAATTTTTTTTGAAAACTTTTTGCTTAAAAGTCTTTTAAAAAGCCTACTAATTTGGCCTGAGTTGGTTTTTTCTATATCTTTTTACATTTATTTTTTTTATAGAAAAAGCCAAAAGGTCAAAAAAATTTAAAAAAAAATTAGTCCAAACATAAGTTTAGTTTTAATGAAATGAGTAACTTAAACTTCTCATACAAATACATAGTATGAGTGTCAATAAGATACATTCTATTATTCCAATTATTTTAGTTATAAAATTGTGATTATTTTTAAATTTTTATATTTTAATTATTAGATTAAAAATGTAATAACTCTTTATATATTTGTATGATTATTCTTTAAAAAAATTGGATATTATATATGAAAATGCCATTACTTTTAATTTTTAATTTATAAACTATAAAATGTTATAATGTTTAATATGCATATTTAATTTCTTTTTTTCAAGAAAATTATACATTTAGAATTCTCATATTTAATGATATATGAAAAATTTCTCATACATTTTGATATCTGAGTAAGAAGTTTTTCATAGCACGTATATATATGTGAATATTCTCATATAGTGATATATGATAACTTTTATATACATTTTGAAATTTGAGAATGAAAAATTCTCATAGCACCTATGTATATAAGAATATTCTTATATACATTTTGATATTTGAGTACAAAAATTTCTAATAACATGTATGTATATAAGAATATTCTCATAAGATGATATAGGAGAAATTTCTTATACATTTTAAAAATAGAGTATGAGTAGGGGTGTAAAAATGGACCGAGGTCCGACGGGGGGTCCGAAGTCAGCTATTGTTCAGGCCCGGCCCGACCCGACCTGTACTGTTCATGGGCCGGGCCTAGGCCGCACCCCCAAGCCCGCCAAGCCAGCCCGGTCCGGCCCGAAGCCCAGCTGCCCAAAAAGCCCGACAGCTCGCCTGCCCCTTAAGCCCGCCACAAGCTTGGGCCTGGGGTAGTCGTTGGGCCTGACCAGCCCTTCACCCCCCCCTCAAAGGGTCACATTTTTAGATGGACAGCCCAGATGACTTTTTTTTTTAAATTAACGGCTGTGATGTTTTGACCGTTGGGCATGGCCAACGGCTAGTTTTTTTTTTTTAAATATAATTTTTTTCCTATAAATAGGGTGGCATATTTTTTTTTTCCATACAAACAACTCTCTTATTACT
>JAOTRH010087393.1:0-16771 GCA_034768845.1 Heliamphora exappendiculata | reverse complement strand
TAAAAAAATCCAAATAAAATTAAAAAATATATATATATATTTGATTTTTTTAATATTTTTAGATAGACAATTTAAATAATATAAAAAATAACTAATTACTTAGATTTTTTTTCAAATCTCTTTAATCTTAGAGATTTAAAAAGAGAAATTTAAAAGAATAACTTTTTCATTTTGATTTTTTCTTAGATAATTACGTGTATATTAATAAAAAAATAAAAATATACAAAATAGTTCGATTCACATCGTAAGACCAACAAAATAATAATGCAGCAAACCACCAAAATATGAAATTATAACAAGTTTAGATACTTTCACGTGCCGAGAGTTAAGAACAACCTATTTTTTCATACTTAATCACGATTTCTTATTCTTGTTCAAAAAAACTAATTTTTTTAAACCAGTTTAAGATCATTAATTGTCTTTAAGAGCCTTTTATTCTCACGACTTAATGACAGAGTCATTTAAAAGTTAACAAAATTTCCATCTAAAACAGTGTTTCACTTTGTTTTTTCCAATTATCGTGATTTCTTCTCTTTTGATTAAGGATTAGGAAGGAGGCAATTTTATTTTATTTTTTTCTCCCAAAATTAAATTTTCTTTATTTATAAATAATTAGAGACTAAAGAACTTCATATTATTTATTTTCTGTTCAAATCACTTAAACCAAACGTACAGTTAGATTCCTACATATAGGCCTTCGTGCATAAATGGTTATTGAGCTCATCCCCAAATGGTCACAAAAAGTTCCTACCAACTGTTCGAACAAATGCCCGTGCGAGACCAGCCAGAAAAAAAATGTCATTAGATGCATGCAGATGATAATCTGCGAAGGCAACGGAGCAAGAGCAACGAATCGCGATGACTATCCGTAATTATAGCAATGCGGCTGGTCAGACCATATATAGCTTCCAAGCCTTCCATTGAAGGACTCTTCATCTTGGTCTGGTACCCCTCTATTCTATGCACTCTTGTTCATCATCATTATCATCATGCCATTTTTACTGGATGTTCAATTATGGGTTTTCGCTATCCATTTGGTGCATGTCGAAATTGCCTTGTTTCCCCCAGTGGGGGTATCTGTCCAGACGGAGCCTGTGGAGCGTCCTGACTGTTTTGGGAAGTGGACGTTGGGGAGTTTCTGGTGTTTTTCGTCCGACGGAGCTCGTGTTCGTCCGGATGGGAAAGTTCTGGAGGCGCGAATTTTAGCGTTTTTTAGGTCTTTATTGTGAAGACATAAATAGGTAACTCTAGGGCATATGTAATTGACCGGATTATTGTGGGGATATATAATTATAAGTAATTTTATAGGATTAGTAATGAATAGATTATTAATACCATATTCTTTTAAGTATTGTATGTTTAATATTTTGTGAATTAGTCATCTAATAGATGCATACTACTTTTCATCACGTGTTGAATTCAAACAAAAAAAATATAATTTCATAGAATATATAATTTAATTTTATGTCTAATTCGATCAATTAAACATATTCCTATTGTCTTCTAAGGTTAATGGAAAACTAAAAATTAAGAGAGAGAGAGAGAGAGAGAGAGAGAGAGAGAGGATTGAAAGCTTGTAATCCACATTGTTTATAATGAATTTATTGCTCTCGCTGCCATGGATGTAGTAGACACGTCGCTGATCTACATATATTTTCTGTTCTGTTTTGTGATTATTTGTTTTTTTTTGTTACTCGTGTGGATTCAAGCTATTGTGGCGTCCGTTGCTCAACAGTGCACTCATTGTGGGTGAAAGTTTTGCTTCGAATGAGCTAAATTTAGTTTTAAAAGGGAATGTTATGATATTGTTGGGGTATCTGGATGTTCACCTAGAAATGGCCAACCACTTTGACAAGATTACCCACTTTCTAGAAAAGTACAGAATTGTTACAACTGTAAATAGAGCTGTTGATTAATGATCCAATTTACGATTGAGAAGACAAAAGAAAGAAAACAAGATTTCTACTTCAACAGGACAGCCTTTCCAAATTCATACAGTTCTAAATCTCAAAATTTTATTCCCTTTCCTGTTTTCCACTGGCAACCAAAAGGATATTATTAATAATCTTAATTATTATCTGAGTTTCACTTGCCATATTATATTTCAGGTGATGTAATTGTTAGAACTTTGTAGTGTCTATAAGTCTAGCAAAGGATGTGAAGAAAAGACTTGTTGAGTCTTATGGACGGTTGCAATTTTTTATTTATTTATTGATAAGTAAGGTGTAAATTAAAAGAGGGCATAAAAAGAATGCTACCTGTATACAAAAAGGAGAAGACAAAATTGGCAAAAGCGGCTCCTACAAACCGTGAGAATACCAGAACACTCACAAGATGTAGCCTACAAAACCCTGCCCAAAAACCAGAGAGAGAAAGACTCCATGAGATCAATTGTTTTCTCGACTGATGGGGCTCCTTGTTCGGACAACTAACTATACAGATTACTTATGCACCATTGCACTTGTGTGTACAAGGTTTACATCCTGCCGGCTTGGCTGTGGTTGTGGCATGGAATTTTACTACTTTTATATAGCAATATCTGGTTTTGTACAGTCCTCTGTTACAATTTCTGAAATCAATATTCTTCATTTTCAATTTCAAATCATAAAGTCCTATGTGTTTGTTTCCAGAAATTATTTCAATTTTTAGACGTGTACAAAACAAATTATAGACCTTTTTAGATTTATTGAATTTGAATATCACATATTACATATCACACACACTTCAGAGCCTCTGCCAGATTTGTACATATTGTGATTAGTGAGACTTACACATAAAACTGAGAGCATCTTCTGTTTCTGATACTTTCAAATCTTCCTATATTCTGAGAGAATTCTACTTCTTTACCATACTTCCTGGGCAGATCACAGTTACTGCTCGCTTTCCGGACTCGCAGGTTAGATTCTTCCAACTTAAAATTCTCTGTATTTCAGTCATCAGTATGTTTATCCATATAATATATCCGTTTCTATGAATATTTTGACCACATATTTCTTTTTTCATACACTGTTCAGTATTTCTTATAAATTGTGTACTTCTTGTAATGCATGTATTGTAACATCTGTTCATACACGAATACTTAGTTCACATATTTTCAATTAAACACTCTTTGGCATTTCTTACGAATTTTGTATATAATATAAGAGTAATGCTATGGTGACCACATGATGTGGTATCTTATGTGTGGTGTTTAAAAATAAATCGTGGGTCTATAAAATGACATAAGCACTAAAAATGAAATGCTACATCATGTAATACTTAAATGTGGTCACCATAGCACTACTGATATTATAATATATGTTTTGTACTGTAATTATAACATTTATAAGAGCAACATTTGCTTCTTTTGTTTGCTTATTAATATTGGACAGCCGACAAGATTGCAAAAAAATAAAATAAAAGAACTCAAATAAAAGAGAAGGTAAATTACAATGAGCTCCCTTATCATTAAATGAAAATATTGACAGTGCTATTTAGGTTTATGAAATTATATTAATTTTTTTAATTTTTTTTTAATAATGTACATATATCTCCTTTCCGTTAAAGAACCGTCAATGAACTTGACGGATAAAGATGATATCAATTTTTTAAACTAAAAAGAAAACACCAATTTTACCCTCCACACTAAAATCACCAAAGGTTACTAATGCAGGCAATATATGGCATTATATTCTTGAATTTTATTCGTTTTTTTTATAATAGTAAGATATTATATTATTTAGATATTATTTTATTTTTAATTAATTAAGATATTATATAATTTTGTTTCGATATTTTTGTTAATTAAGGATTTAAGTTTTTAATTTTTATTCGGGTTCAGACTTATAAATAAGTCATCTTTTAATGTATTAAATAGATTTTAATTAATAAAAATTAATATTAAGTGATTATTGTGTAATTTTCCGCTTTCATTTATTGGTCTTATATCATTTGATATCAAAGCGAATCGATTCATTGCCGAAGTCCTGTGCCGCCGCCGTCCCGAATCGATCCATTGCCGAAGTCCTGTGCCACCGCCGTCGTGCAGCGCTGTCACCAGCCTCCGTCTCCTCACGCCACCAACACTGCTTTCACTCGTCGCTGCTTCCTTGACGACCCCCACCATCAGTCGCCAGTGCCACCAACCTCCAAGGTCGTGACCACCGGTCGTGTCGTTGTTACCGCCATCAGCCTTTGCCTTCGCCGCCATAGATCGTCAATGTCGCCGCCATAGATTGTCAACGCCTCTGCCACCAGTCGCGACAACCAATCACGCCATCGTTGCCATCATAGATTGTCAACGCCGCCATTGATTGTCAAAGCCTCCGCCACTAGTTGCGACAACCAATCACGCCATCGCTACCGTCATAGATCGTCAACGCCTCCGCCACCAGTCGCGACCACCAGTCACACCTCTGCCGCCATCATCCTTCACCTCTGCCGTCCTAGATCATCGACACCACTGTCTTCTCGCACCACCACCACTTTCACTCTTCGTCGCTGCCTCGGCGACCCCATCACTAACCGCTAGCGCCGCCGACCTCAAAGGTCACGACAAACAGTCGCGCCATCGCTGCCATCAGCCTGCGCCTTCTCTGCCATTGATCGTCGACACCTTTGCCAGCAGTCGCCACCACCCGTCACCGTTGCCATTCTCCATCGCGATTACATCGGCAGCTGACGCCGTCGTCAATCATCAACCCTTCGCGCCACCACCGTCGTCTCCGGTCGCCACCACCGCCTCGCCGAAGCCCTAGAAACCTCCCTCCTTGCCATGCCGCTAGAAGCCTTAAGCACCTCTCCTTTCTTCGCTGGCTACAAATCGCAAGAGGAAACCCAGATTCCAACCCCAACATACTCATACATTGACCCAACCCGATCCATCTTTTAAGCCCAGTTATTTTAACTCCAGACCAACCCATACTAAGCCCATAACCCGACCTTCACTCAACTTAAGCCCAAACCCAACCTTGACCCAAATCCCATACCCAACCTTGACCGAAGTAAGCCCACCAGTCCAAGCCATAACCAGCCAAAAAAAAAACCTTTTTCCTAATAAAAAAAACCAACAAAAAAAAAAGCAAAAAACAAAGTAAACAACCAGGAAAAAACTCAAAATAAACCAGCAAGAAAAAAAAGGTTTCTTTCCAATCTATTCACTATAATGCCTTTACCTTCACCTTTCGTCAAACCACTTAACCTTTCTCAACATTGCCTGTTGTTATATGAATTTTTTGCCCTTAGTCGAAAACTATTTATTTTACAATACGATATTTTTGCGAACTCCCATCAACAAAAAAAAATCTGTTGCAACCATTTCGGCACAACTAAGGGAGCTCCTACGAGCACGCCTACGAGCCATAGGGTTTTGTTAAAAAAAAAAAAAAGAAAGTTCAAAAGAAAAGAGAAAGGGATCCAAAACAACAAAAGAGACTTAAAAAAAGAGTCAAAAGCAAAAACAAAAAAACAAAAAATACTGCCAAAAAGGAGTCTAAAACAAAAAAAAGTGGAATAAAAACGCAAAAGGGGGGGTCCCACAAAATAGTGAAAAAAAAGTCACTTTTATTTTCCTTTCTTCTCCCGCCTCTCACACTTAATGGAGTAGCTGTGCAAACTAATAATTTTCATACATTTTTTCGGTGTGCCAATCAAGTTTGTAAGATTATCATTGATAGAGGTTATACCGTGAATGCCATATTTGAAAAAAGTTTTCGCCGCTAAACCTTATGCCTACACCACACCCCACCCATATCATTTGTTTATGACACTTCCTTTTTCGTCACTCAAAGGTGTTTGGGTCATATCGAGATGGGTATTTATTTTGATGCCATTTGCTATGACGTGCTTCCCATGACAGGTACGTATGTACTCCTTGGTCGTCCCTGGATGCATGAGTTTCGTGCTGCCCATCATGCAGCCACTAACACCATTATATTCCAGTTTAATGGCCGAACCATCTTGTTACAACCTGCCCGTTCCAAACCAGTAAGGGTCTCAAGCGAGGTATCTCCCATCTCCACACCTATAGAGCTACCATGTTCCCCGATGACCTTAGAGCCATTACCTTTTGGTCTGGCTCTTGCGCCACCTGATTATGTTCCTCCTCCATCTTCCGACTTGGTAGTCTCAAATGTTTCTTTGTCGCCCATCCAAAACCCGGTCTCTCTTGGCCATCTTTAGCCCGAGAATGTTGTTCCTCCTCCTCCCCCTCTAACTCCATCTGTGCCATACATTTTTTCACCGCAAATGCTTCCATCACCTACATATTATTTTCAGCACGAGCCTACAATTATGTTGTCTTCTCCACCTATTGTTTTCATCAGATTCGACTAGATTGATTTTGTGGGTGTTAAAGATTTTCTGTGGGTTATCAAGTCTTGTTTTGTAGATCTTGTCAACCGGATCACGTTCCAGATTTATTGGCCCCAAAAGACCTTAAAGCAATTGACCTATTTACAATATCTGTTTATTTGGCATGGACGCATTCAATACTTTCGGTCGAACTCGAGGATGCGCTCTTTCCTTAGTGGAGGGGGATGATGTGGACAATATATGATATTATATTCTTGAATTTTATTCGTTTTCCTTATAGTAATAAGATATTATATTATTTAGATTTTATTTTATTTTTTCTTTCTAGTTAATTAAGATATTATATGATTTTGTTTCAAGTTTCTAATTTTAATTATGCTCTAGGCTTATAAATAAGTAGTCTTTCAACATATTGAGCAGATTTTGATTAATAAAAATTGATATCGAGTGATTATTGTGTGATTTCTTGCTTTCATCTATTAGTCTTGCATCAGTTATTAATTCCTATTCATATAACCAAACATTCTACTTCTTGTATTGCCTTAACGCTCTCTTCTCGAAACCCTTCCCATCTCTTCGTGACATAATTTTGTTGCCTTAAAGCTCTCTTTCCTCGAAACCTGAATCTCATTTTGGACCTTGATGCTCCAATTCTTGGAGTAGTGGTGGTGGAGGTTGGCGGGTTGGGAGAGGAACTAGAGATAGGGTGGAGAGAGAAACGAAGAAGGGAGTGAAGTAGAATCAGAAAAATTCATATGTGAAACCAATAGTTCTTTAACTTTTTCATTATATTTGTTATAAAAAACTTTTAAAAAAATCAAAATGAAGGAGAATGAGTTTTTTGGGTCTTGTGGAGAGAGAGTGGAGAGAGAAAGAAAGAGGAGAGTGATGAGAGAGACTAAGGGAGTACGACAAAACTAGAAAAATTTGGATGTGAAACCAAGTAGTGTCATTTAACTTTTTCATTATTTTTGTTGTAAAAAACATTAAAAAACTAAAATGGTTTCAAACATTCCTATATTTCTTTCCAATTCCCCAACGTCTCTCTTGATGGCAATCTGATTACGCAACTTCCAATTCTTGATATCCTTGATTCCTTCTGTCATTCCCCTTTTCTACCTTTGTATTGTGATATATATATATATATATGTAGTAGAAAACAATCAATTGAACTGAAATAAAGGAACACAACACTGCAAAATCCTATCGTAAACCACCCCTATTGCCTCACGTAGTGCTCACACGTCGTAAACCACCACCATCACCACCTAATGTGCCCACATACCGTAAACCGCTGCCATCACCACCTATTGTGCCCACACGTCGTAAATCACAGCCATTGCACGCGCCTGTAATCCACCTCCATTGCATGTCGTCGATTGCCATAACCCCTCTCTCTCTTATGTAGGCTAAGTCCTTTTCTCTCTCTCATACTTGCTAATCCCTCCACTCTCTCTTCATTTTAGGACTAAAGATGATAAAGTTTTTTTTTTACATAAATAGAAATTGGCTTTAAAAACCTTTATTTAATTGAGCAATAAAATTGTAAAAAATCACCTTTCATTAACAGCATCCACCTGATAAGACCGACATGGGAGGTTAGTGTAATTTTAAAAACCTAAAGGCAACTGTCATTATTTTTGTTAGAATAGTTATTTTTATTATTTTTACCTTTGTAGTTTATGTTTCAAGGGTCTCCTTGCAATTTACACTTTTTATTATTTAATATAAATACCTATAAGTGAAGGGAATATATTAGAAAAACCCTAAACTTATTTTTCTTTTATTCTTTATCTCTTCTTCTTCTCTTTTAATCCCTAAATCTTAAATTTTCAACTTCAACTTGGTATCAGAGAAAACGATCATATCTTCATAGTTCGTCCCATTACTCAGAGAAGTTGAGAGTCGCAAACGTTGCTAACATCAGCATTATCCGACGATGTTGTCATGCTGATATCAGCTTCAAAACCCTAGTTTTCATGTTCGATCTGTTCATCGCGAGTCTGGATGCCTTCATCCCACTCGATTTGTGTCACCAACCCCAACCTATATCAGATTTAAAGCCGATTTGAAGTTTGGTTGAAGTTTATCCATCGATTGAAGTTTTTGGGACTCGTTCTTGGTGGTGTGATCACCACCTTCGTCGCACGACTCTCACGGTGCCTAAGGTTTGTTCCAACAAGGTCAACGGCGGCTAGGGTTTCGTCTGACGAGGTCTACGACGCCTCTGGTTCCTTCCACAGAGCTCGACGATGCCTCTGGTTCCTTCCAAATAGCTCAACGACGCCTCTGGTTTCTTTGGAAATGGTTGACGACACCTTTGGTTCCTTCGCAAAGTGTTGACGCATCTTCTGGTTTCTTCGAAAGAAGGTGACGCCGGCTAGGGTTTACTCCAATGGGTTCGGCGGCGGCTAGGGTTTCGTCTGACGGTAGTGTCGGCTAGGGTTTAGCATTTGGTTCACCATTGACTGGTCACTTTTGGTTCATCACTGTTCCAGTTCACTATTGGCTCATCTTCTTTAATTTTTTGGTTCAGCTTGTTGCTTATTATGGTTCACTGTGGCCTTTGCTTGTGTTACGATCCCTCTTGGTTCTTTTTCTTTGGAATATGGCTGACAGCAAAGGTTCTTTAATTCGGAATGATGAATTGATGATATGCTCAAATCTATTACATCCACAAAATTAAATGGGTTGAATTACTTAGCTTGGGCTCATGCGGTGAATTTTTTTCTTTACGTGAAAAGTGAAAATTAAAGTATGTGACTGATCCCCCTTTGCCTAATACAGATCTTAAATATGAAGATTGGATGTGTGAAGACTCAATTGTTATGGGCTGGTTATGGCATAGTATAGAGCCTACTATTGCCGCTACCGTTGAATTTTGTGACACCTCTAAGAAGATCTGGGATTCAGTTGTTAACTCATTCTCCCATCAAAGTAATGTTTCTTGTGTATTTGAGATCTATGAAAAAATATTCACCATGAAGCAGTCTGGAAAGCCCATATCAGAATATTACAGTACGCTTAAGAATCATTGGGACCAACTGTTGCAGTTACGGCTTCTTACTACTAATCTTACACAACAACATCATTGGGAGAACTTTATAATTGCTTCCTTATTATCCGGTTTAGACCCTGAGTTGCGTGGGTTCAAAGATTAGATTCTTGCGAGTGAGACCTTGCCTACCGCCACAAATGCCTATTCTTGACTTTTGCGCTCTTTATTGGGATGTGCATCCACGGTCTCTCGCTCTACCTCCTCTTCCTTGGAGTCCTCAGCTTTAGTTTCCACTGGTGATCGTAGTGGCTCCCATGGTGGACGTGGTGGCCGTAATTCTCGTGGTAGAGCTTGTAGTGTTGACCAAACAGGTGGTTGCGGTGACCGAAAGTGTGATTGCTGTGGGGGTATTAATCATACAGAATCATATTGTTGGCAGAAGTATGGCAAGCCGGGTTTTGCTGATCAGGTTACCGATAGTACTTCTCAGCTCTAGTCTCCTGCACCTTCAGCTTCTTCCGGTCCGGCCTCCTATAGTTCTGATTCTCATGGCTCACTCATTGCTCAACTTAGAAATCTCGTTCAGGCCTTGCATTCCGCTTATCTTTCTTCCACTTCTACTACCACTTTAGCTAATTCAGGTACTATTGTCTGCGCTGTGCTTTCTCCCCATTTCTGGATTGTAAATTTTGGAGCTAGATTTCACATGTCTGGTACTTCCTCCTTATTTTCTGATTTTACTCCTATTCACTATAATATTATTTTAGCTGATGGTTCTTCTTGTCCTGACCGTGGCAAAGGTGTTCTTCATCCTCATCCATCCTTGGCTCTATCCTTTAGTCTCTATGTTCTTGATTTTTCCTTTAATTTGCTTTATGTTAGTAAGCTGACTAAAGCTTTAAATTTCTCTATAACCTTTTTACCTTTTTCTTGTGTTTTTTAGGACCTCCTCACACGTCTTCTGCATTGAGTGCCTCTGTTCCTCCTCTTCAGCGGCATCTTTGGTTGGGTTACCCTTCTTTAACCAAATTGAAGTTAGTATTCCTCATTTGAGTTTTGTGTCTAGTTTAGAGTGTGAGGCTTTTCAATTGGGCAAACATCACCGTAGCTCTTTTCCTTCTCGTAGTCATGATAGTCAGTCTGTGTAACATCCCGACCCTTCGTATGGCAATGATATTGTCCGTTTTGGGCAAAAGCCCTCACGGTTTTGTTCTTCCCAGGGGGGTCACCCATCCTTGCATTGCTCTCGCCCAAGCACGCTTAACTGCGGAGTTCTGCTAGGATCTCTACCACCTGAAAAAATGCCTCGTTGAATGTAAGGGTCTAAGATTTTTCTTTTATAACCCAGGAACTCCATCTTCCTTTCTGGTGTGGGATACCAGGATATCACAATCCACACCCCTTAGGGCTGCATGGCCCCGTGCAGTAGCCTGCCAGTTCCGGTAGCTTGCCAGTCCTTATCGACCCGCCCACTCAGTAGCCCGCCCACATGTCAAGCGAGATGGTAGGGGCTTACACTCGAAGGTGAGGAGAGTTGGCTATGATACCATCTGTAACACCTCGACCCTTCTCATGGCAACAATATTGTCCGCTTTAGGTAAAAACCCTCACGGTTTTGTTCTTCCCAAGGGGGTCACCCATCTTTGTATTGCTCCAGCCCAAGCACGCTTAACTGCGGAGTTCTGCTAAAATCTCTACCACCTGGGAAAATGTCTCGTTGAATGTAAGGATCAAAGGTTTTTCTTTTATAACCCAGGAACTCCCTCTTCCTTTCCGGTATGTGATACCGGGATATCACAGCCTGCGTCTTTTGATGTAATCCATACTGATATTTGGGGTCTTTCTCGCACTCCTAGTACTAATGGATATTTTTATTTTGTTATTTTTGTTGATGATTACTCTCGTATTACTTGGTTTTTTGTACTGAAGAATAGATTTGGGTTGCCTAAGAAGATCTGGGATTCAGTTGCGGACTCATTCTCCCATCAAAGTAATGTTTCTCGTGTGTTTGAGATATATGTATGAAAGGCCCATGTTGCAGTTACGGCCTCTTGCTATTGATTTTACACAACAACGTCATTAGGACGACTTTATAATTGCTTCCTTATTATCCGGTTTAAACCCTGAGTTGCGTGGTGGGTTCAAAGATCAGATTCTTGCGAGTGAGACCTTACCTGCTGCCGCTAATGCCTATTCTCGACTTTTGCGCTTTTCATTGGGATGTGCATCCACGATCTCTCGCTTTACCTCCTCTTCCTTGGAGTCCTTAGCTTTAGTTTCCACTGGTAGTCGTAGTGGCTCCCGTGGTGGCCGTAATTCTCGTGGTGAAGCTCGTAGTGGTGGCTGAACAGGTGGCTGCGGTGATCGAAAGTGTGCTTACTGTGGGGGTACTAATCATACAGAACCATATTGTTGGCAGAAGTATGGCAAGCTGGGTTCTGCTCAACAGGTTACCGATAATACTTCTCAGCTCTAGTCTCCCGCACCTTTAGCTTCTTCTGGTCCGGCCTCCTCTAGTTTTGATTCTCATGGCTCACTCACTGCTCAACTTAGCAATCTCGTTCAGGCCTTGCATTCCACTTATCTTTCTTCCACTTCTACTGCTACTTTAGCTAATTTAGGTACTATTGCCTGCGCTGCGCTTTTGCTCCCTTCCTGGATTATAGATTCTGGAGTTAGATCTCACATGTCTGGTACTTCCTCCTTGTTTTTTTGATTTTACTCCTATTCACTATAATATTATTTTAGCTGATGGCTCTTCTTGCCCTGACCGTGGCAAAGGTGTTCTTCATCCCCATCCATCCTTGGCTCTACCTTCTAGTCTTTATGTTCTCGATTTTCTCTTTAATTTGCTTTCTGTTAGTCAGCTGACTAAAGTTTTAAATTTTTATGTAACCTTTTTTCCTTCTTCTTGTGCTTTTCAGGACCTGCAGACCAAGAAGATGATTGGTTCGGGGGATAAGAAAGATGGTCTCTATTTTTTGAAGACTGATTGCGCCTCTCCTCACACGTCTTTTCCATTGAGTGCTCCTGTTCCTCCTCTTCAGTGGCATCTTCGGTTGAGTCACCCTTCTTAACCAAACTGAAGTTTGTTATTCTTCATTTGAGTTTTGTGTCTAGTTTGGAGTGCGAGGCTTGTCAATTGAGCAAACATCACCGTAGCTCTTTTCCTTCTCGTAGTCATGATTGTCAGTCTGTGTCTTGTGATGTAATCTATACTGATATTTGGGGTCCTTCTCGCACTCATAGTACTAATGGATATTTCTTTTTGATATTTTTGTTGATGATTACGCTCGTATGACTTGGTTTTTTTTACTGAAGAATATATATGAGTTGCCTTTTATTTATCCTTATCAAATTTTATAATGAGATTTACACACAATTTGGCAAGCGGATCAAAATTATTCGTTCTGATAATGCTTCAGAATATATCTACTCTAGTATTGACTCATTTTGTGTGGATCGTGGTGTTATTCACTAAACTACTTGTGCCCATATCTCTCAGCAGAATGGTGTCGTTGAGCGTAAACATCGGCACTTGTTAGATATTGCACATACTTTGTTATGCCAAATGCAGGTACAAAACATCTTTGGGGTGATGCTATTCTTACTGCATGTCATCTCATTAATCGTATGCCCTATGTTGTGTTGAACAATCAGTCACCATTTTCCTTATTATACCCTGGTTCTCTGTCTTTTTCTCTTATTCCTCAGGTATTTGGTTGCGTTACCTTTGTTCATGTTCTTGATCCTGGACTTGATAAATTATCTCATCGAGCTCGCAAATGTGTTTTTCTTAGGTACTCTCGCACTCAAAAAGTATATTGTTGTTATCATCCCGAGTCTTGCTGATATTTTCTTAGTGCTGATGTCACGTTCTTTGAGTCGACTTCCTTCTTTACTTCTGCAGGTCACGGCTTGTCTTCAGGCCTTCTCTATTCTCGTGAGAGGGAGTTCTCCACTCCTACGCTTTCTTTGCCAATCCCCCTCCCTGTCCAGGTACAATTCCCTCCTCTACAGGTGTACCAACGTTCTCAGAATCAACAGAGTGTCTCATATGGCCCGGCTACATCATCTTCACCGTCTACGGTCCTTCCTCCAGTTGATGACCTGCCTATTGCCTTATGGAGAGGTAAATGTACTTGTACTCAACACCCTATTGGTTAGTACATTTTCTATGCTCGCGTCTCTTCTTGTCTTCATTCCTTTATTTGTGCCATGTCTACTGTTTCTATTCCTTCTTCCTATAAGCAAGCTATGCCATTACCTGGATGGAAACACACTATGGATGAGGAGATGAGTGCTCTCCATCAGAATCAGACTTGGGAGCTTACTTCTCTCCCTCCGGCAAGCAAACAGTGGGTTGTCGTTAGGTGTTCACTGTCAAATATCTACCAGATGGTTCCGTTGAGCGGCTTAAGGCTCGCTTAGTGGCTAAGGGCTACACTTAGACTTATGGTGTTGAGATTATTTGAAGGCTTTTTCTCCCGTAACTCATCTCAATTATGTTTGGATTCTTCTATCTGTGGCAGTTAGTCGTTCTTGGCCGTTGTTTCAACTTGATATAAAAAATACATTTATTCATGGTGATCTTCAAGAAGAGGTATATATGGATAAGTCCCCTGGTAGTGAGAATATAGTTTGTCATTTGCGTAAGGCTCTCTGTGGTCTAAAGCAGTCTTCCCGTGCTTGGTTTGATCGCTTTAGTCCTGTTGTACTTACCTATAGTTTTCAACGCTCCTCTGCAGATCATTCTGTCTTCTTCCGCCACTCCCCTGGTGACTCTGTTATATTGATCATCTACGTTGATAATATTATTATTTCTAGTGATGACTCTACTGGTACCGTTGCTCTAAAACGCCATTTAAGTCAAACATTTCATACTAAGGATTTGGGTGTCTTTCGCTACTTTCTTGGCATTGAGATTGCTTACTCTTCTCAAGGTATCTTTTTCTCTCAACGGAAGTATGTTCTTGATCTTTTATCTAAGATTGGCCTTCTTGGTGCTCGACTGGTTGATACTTCTATGGATTTAACGGTTAAACTTGATTCTGACTCTGGCGATCTTTTTTCTGATGTTGATTGTTATTGCCGTCTTGTTGGAAAATTAATTTATCTCACTGTTACACATCCTGACATTACCTATGCCATTGGTGTGGTTAGTCAATTTATGCATGCTCCTCGCCAACCTCACTTTGACGCTGTTTATCGAATTGTGCGCTACTTGAAAAGTGGACCCGGTTGCTGTATGTTCTATCGGCTTTCTCGATCCTTGTATGTGGTTGGCTTTAGTGATGTAAATTGGGCTGGTAGTCGCTCTGATCGCCGATCTACTTCTTGCTACTGCACCTTTGTTGGAGGCAACCTTGTTACTTGGCGTAGTAAAAAATTGGTGGTTATTGTTCATTCTAGTTCTGAAGCCGAGTATCGTGCTATGGCGCATATTGCTTCTGAACTTCTACGGGTTCACTCTTTTCTTGTGGACTTTGGCGTTCCTGTTTCTTCACCGATGTCGATGTATTGCGATAATCAAGTTTCTATTTTTATTGTTAATAATCCAGTCTTTCATGAGCGAACTGAGTATATTGAGGTTGATTGTCACTTCATTCATGATTTGTTGTTACGGAAGAACATTATTATTCCGTATGTTTGCTCTGAAGATCAATTGGGCGATATTTTCACAAAACCTTTACCTCGTTCCTCTTTTCAGTATTTATCCGTCAAGTTAGGCATGTTTAATCTCTATGCTCCAACTTGAGGGGAGTATTAGAATAGTTATTTTTATTATTTTTACATTTGTAGTTTATGTCTACAGGGTCTCTTTGTAATTTACACTTTTTTTTATTTAATATAAATACTTAGAGGTGAAGGTGATAGATTAGAAAAACCCTAAACCTATTTTTCTCTTGTTCTTTCTCTCTTCTTCTTCTCTTTTAATTCCTAAATCCTAAACTTTCAACTTCAACCATTTTGATTTAGCCTTAGGGAGGCCCATGTAATTTACTCTAAAAGAAAAGAACAGCTACCCTCAAAAGAAAAAGAAAATCTCTTGATATCAATATCAAGATGAAACTTATTCACTCAATATCATAGTCTGCCTAATTCTATTACATAATGCCTTATTTATAGGCATTCAAGAAAATATTAATTAAAACTACCAAAAATAAAAGAAATCAGAAAAACTCTAATTAAAGTTATCATATTTTAAAGATTAATAAAAATAAAATATAAAATATTGCTAAAATTATTAAATTCCTAAATCTTAAAATATATTCATTGTATATGGTTATACCTTCTCGTTCGCCATCATTTTTTCTCGGCTGAGGAAAACTCCAATATGGAGAGATAAAAATAAAAGTATTTCATGAATTGAAGTTCTTGTTGGCGAAACACTTCCTCAACTATGATAGTATGTGATCGGTGAATAACTCATTTTATAAGATTGTATTGAGAAGCCTCATAAAATGATTGATTTGAGAAAAACATGAGTTGATAGTAGGAATGCAGCAGTGGTTGCATAACACCGTCAAACAAAACAAGAGGTTTCGAATTAACCCAATCATTTACCACTCCTCTTATGAAATATTGGACCAAAAATCAGTAAAATGTGCATGCGTTCCACATTTGAAAATGGTTAAAACATGTCCATAAAATGACAACGCGAAATATTTGGTTAGGATAGATATCTAAGACACCAATGTAATAACAAATTCCTGATATTGAAAATAATCAAGAACATCATCTATGGTACTACCATTAGTGTTGAGGAATATGCAAAATAACAAGATCAATTGATTGAGGAGAGGAATGATCAAGACTATTAGAAACCTTAGACTTGAGAGTTTTGTCAGGGGATGAAGTTGATAGATGGTGCAACAACAAATGATTGGTAACCTCTCGAGGCACCTTGAAAGGAGTAGTCGAGTAGACTTATAACGTTGAATTTCATCTTCTAAATATTTTACAACCGCTAAAGCATCCCCATAGACATTTTTAAATTGGTATAGGAGAACATCTCATTTTGAATTCCTTCTCGTAACCCAAAAAGAAATTGGTTAACAGCATTACATAGATCGTTACTAGTGTTTGACAAATTTAATAGATTTTTAAACTCTACAATGTAATCAGAAATACTAAAATTTTATTGCATGAGATTCTCGCCAAACATTAGTTGCCAATGGATTGGTCTCATTGACTTCTCATTGACTTCTCAAGGGCATCCGCGTTGCTGTGAAAAGTGTTCACGAGGACTTGAATGTTGTTCATGTTGTCTTCAAAGGAATGCATTTTCTCTTCTTTAAACGAGAATACACTTGATCATGGATCCTTTATAGAAAATCTTATTGACTTTCCAATGACCGAAAATATTAATCTCAACTTTTAAGAAAGAATAGTGGTTTTTGAGGTCTAAGCAACCTGTGACTTCTGCATAGTTGTGTAGTAGATCTTTAAATCAAGAATTGAAGCTCTCCAAAACTGTTG
>JAOTRH010087382.1:0-16771 GCA_034768845.1 Heliamphora exappendiculata | reverse complement strand
ACGCTCTTCGTCTGTCTTTCTCTCTCTTGCGGCTTGCTCCGTAACCACGGATTGTATCTCAGCTTTCTCACCTCTCTATATTGAGATTTCGGTCTTGCTCTGTTTCTTGTCTTCCGTATCTTGTGTTCTGTGTGTTGTCTTGTCTTCTGTATCTCTCAGAGGGAGATGATTAATTTATAGACACATAGGAAGGAGGAGAAGAGTCCTAGAGAGTTGAATAGCCACAGAGAAATCAATTGCCACTTATGGCAATTGAATTCGGCTGTGTCTCTTCATCTTCATCTTCTGAGACTTCAGAGCTCCCAGGAGAAGAACAGAGCACCTGGCTCTGCCTCTTCCCCTTCTGTGAGCCTGCCCCATCCTCTTCCTCTGAGAGATTCATGATACATGCCTCTTCCATTTGGAGAGTTATCCCCTGAAAATCAATAGCTACACATGGCTGTTGGTTTCCAGGCTACAATTGCAATTGAATGGTCAATTCAATTGTAATTGCTCCAGCTATTGAAATCTGAATTTCCATGGCCAATGAAATTCACAGATTCCAACAGTGGCTATCCTAGAAAAGGAGCCTCAGCCACTCTTATCTCATAAGCAAACAGCCCCACCTGAACTGAAACCCAGCGATCAATCAATTTCCACTCCTCTGTTTGAATTAATACATTACCCCTCTAAACTCTTCTTGCCGTATCAGGATTTATGTACAGCACTTCGCCAAACTTTTCTCCTATCCTACTAAATGTTGTCACATTCTATGCATTTAGTAGCACACCTTCCATGCTTATCCACACTCTTCTAAAGCTATTTACTTTTCTATAACTCCAGTCATATAGAACATCAAACCATGTTGTCAGCCAGTCACGCGCACCTTCGCAGAATGCTCTTTTTTCATTTTTGGATGCAAATTGAACCAAGACCTTCTTTCCTCCCATTGGAGTGATCAAGATGTCAAAAACTTTTTCGCTCCTCATGGCATCCTCAATGGTATGGACTAAATTCCAGTTCCTCACTATACCCACTTTGCATTTCCTTAGCCATCCTTCATCTACCTTTACTTTTATTATATTCTCTTCATCTCCGTCTGTTACGTCTAGCTTCTCTTTCTTTCCTTCCATCACTACTCTAGCTTATGTTCTTGAATCTCTTTTAGCTTCTTTGTTGATAATGTGTTCTTTGTGACCACTCTTATCAGTTGCTAACTGATGGCTTTTCTGCCACTATTCTATTGCTAAGCTCATACTTAGCTAGAGATACCTTCAGCTTAAAACTTCCCAGCCAAGCCTCATCGTACTTACTAATAGCCTCCTTAGCCTTGCTGAGTGTTTCAAACCTCACAAATCAAAACCTGGTGTGTTTCTTTTCTCCATTTGTTTGGAATAAAAGCATCCGTTACCTTACCACACCTACTGAAAATGCCGTGAAGCTAGCCATTGTACATTTCCTTTGGAAGGTTGTTTGCGAAAATGATGTATCCTTCCTTTGTGCTTTCATTGCTTTGTTGTCCTTGTTGTGTCTGTTGTTGCCATTGTTGAGCCTGTTGCTCCTTTATTGCCTTTCTCCTAAGTTCTTCCATGGTTGGATCTAACTAAAAATCTTGATGCTATGAACACAATGCTGATACGACGATCCTAGATAAGCTCAAGTTGTAGAACCTCCGATCATTGTTGTCTGTGTTATTGTTATTATTTACATGTTTTCTTACAATACTGACTTTCTTTTAGAGCTAATATAATTCAATACTTGTAAAAAAATTTATTAAAGACCAAAAGTGATCCTTCAACCACAACTTTAGCATTGCCAATAGTGAGAAAATAATGCCCATCTTTTAAATTTTTTTTTAGGTATATTTTATATTTAAGCAATGTAAAATTAAATATTCAAACAGTTAAATAGTAAAAAATGTCATATCCCAATCCCTTCCCCCCACCCCCAACCTAAGATAAAAGAGTTAACCTAGCAAAGAGTTTGTACTTCAAACTGTATGAAAAGTCCAATTTATATGGATGCAAAGGACAAACATCAAAACCAAAACTCTCTCTCTCTCTCTCTCTCTCTCTCTCTCCTCCTGTGTGTTGGTAAGTTGTGACAGTTGAATCCGTGAAGAGGTGAGTCCTCATCTTTGAAAGCTCAACAAACCAATAAAATCGCTGGAAATCACAAGCTCATGAATCCCACCCAGAAGCAGAGAAGTTTGGCCCGGATGTAAAGTCTCAGATTTGGAAGATTCTTCGCACTAAGGTCGAAGTTCGAAATTTTTTAGATTGGTGCTAGTAACTTTTTAAAATTAGTTTATATTTTTGGTTTTAATGGACCCTCTTATTAATAGACAATGTAATTAATTTTTAAAAATTAGTCAAAATATACTTAAATTGACCCGAAAAACCTAATATATATATATATATATAAACAAAAAACTTTTTTTTTTTTTTTTCCTTTCCAAGTATCTATCTATCTGCACGTGAATCTCCAATAATTTCTCATGCAATATGTGGGTCCTCAAGCCAGCCCTCCTCCTTTTGTTCTCAGGCCAAACTCCAACTCCCAAGAATCTCTCCACACACACTCTTTCTCCCTCTCCCTCTCTATCATAGCGTCTCCTTTTCTTCTTCTCTGCAATTAACCCGTCCCTTAACTTTCCTTTGCTATCTCTTATCCCTATCCCTATCCCTATCCCTATCCCTCTGCAATGGTAGAACCAACATTTCTTCTGCCATTGATGCTCTCTATTCTCCTAATTCATCTGAGTGTTTCTGGAGAGAAGACAATCCTCCCACTGCACAAATTTCCATGGAACCAGCTCAGTAGCACTTCCAACCCAAGTTGTTCCACCCAGAAATCAAGTGAGTCAAAACAAAAAACAAAAAGAAAAAGAAAAAGAAAGAAACCTCAAAAGTTTGTCATACGAATGTTGCCAATTTGCTTAGCTTTAGCTTTATTTATACCTCTTTTCTTTGGGATCTGTTATTTTCACCTGCTCTTTCATGCTTTATGGTAAACAATTCATTCTCTCCCCCCTCTCTCTCATTCCCTTTTATAGGCAATTAGGGTGGGGACTTCTGCGTTTTTAGGATGAACCCTTATCTTGTCTTAACTTTTTTTTTTTAAAGTACCAGTGGTCTCTAATTCTACACTATTGCTAGTGTTCAAGATTTCTTTTTGTGTATTTTGGAATTTAAAACTCTTTTGAGTCCATCAATGTAGCATAATTAAAGTACTTCTTGATTTCTGTTCGGAAAAACTGATCAAATGATTCAATTTTATGATGAATTGATACATTTTTCTAGGTTATATATAGTCCCCTAAAATGTTTTTTTTTTTTTTTTTTAAGGAAGAGAGAAGGGTGCCACCATACTGGAAATGAAGCACAGGGACTACTGCTCCGGACCCATTAACGACTGGAACGAAAAGCTTCAGAAACGCTTAATTTCCGACGAGAATTGGGTCCGTTCCCTCCAATCCCGTATCAAAAACCCGGTTTCCGGCAGAATCGAAGGCCTTTCGCAGAGCCAAATCCCTCTCTTCTCCGGCATCCAAGTCCAGACTCTGAACTACATTGTCACGGCGGAGATGGGCGGCCGAAACCTGACGGTGATCGTCGACACCGGCAGCGACCTGACGTGGGTTCAATGCCAGCCTTGCCAATTGTGTTACAACCAACAAGACCCTCTCTTCAACCCTTCCACCTCTCCTTCATACCAATCAGTCTCCTGTGACACCCCAACCTGCCAGTCCCTCCGACTTGCCACCGGAAATTCCGGCGTCTGTGGAAGCACCGGAACCACCCCGCGGCCCTGCAACTACGCAGTTAGCTACGGCGACGGCTCCTACACCCGCGGCAACCTGGCCCGGGACCGGCTCCGCCTTGGAACCACCGCGGTCGGCGGTTTCGTATTCGGGTGTGGCCGGAATAACCGCGGCCTATTCGGAGGAGCCTCCGGGCTTATGGGTCTAGGAAGGAGTGATCTTTCTTTGGTTTCTCAATCTTCTTCCGTGTTTGGCGGCGTTTTCTCCTACTGCTTGCCGTCAACCGACGCCGGGGCTTCAGGCTCGTTGGTTCTCGGCGGCGATCCTTCCGTTTACAAGAACTCAACGCCCGTTTCTTACACCAGAATGGTTCAGAATCAGAACCCACGGCTCTCCATCTTCTACTTGGTAAACCTCACCGGAATAACCATCGGCAGGGTGGCGTTGCAGGCTCCGAACTCCGGCAATGGGGGAAACGGAATCCTGATTGATTCCGGGACCGTCATTACACGGCTGCCGCCGGCGATTTACAGGGCTATGAAGGCCGAATTTCAGAAACAATTTTCCGGGTTCCCGACGGCGCCGAGCTTCTCGATCTTGGACACTTGCTTTAACCTCTCTGGATACGAAGAAGTGGAGATTCCGACGATAAAGATGAACTTCGAAGGGGGTGCTGAGCTGAGCGTGGACGTTTCTGGAACTTTCTATTTCGTGAAAGCGGATGGGTCTCAGGTGTGTTTGGCGCTCGCGAGCCTGCCGAACGAAGACGAGACGGCCATTGTTGGGAATTATCAGCAGAGGAACACGAGGGTTGTGTATGACACGAAGGAATCTAAGATAGGATTTGCGAGGGAGACTTGCAGTTTTTTCGAATGAAAAAGATCAGGATTTGTGTTTGGTTGTGAATATATTTGTTTGAATCGAAGTTTTCCAAGGTGCAACTTTTTTTTTCCTGGTAACTCTATATATAGATAGAGATATCTATATAGTTATCTGCTGGGGGATTACGGAACATGTCAATGCAATTTGTGATTTTCAGAGTGTTTTTAATTGTGACAATGGTCATCTAATGTGCATAGAGTAGGAGATGGAGATAACTAGGTCATGAGTAATGCAGTGATGATGATATTTGAATATTTATATTTTATGAATTTAATATTAATTTTTAATTATTATAATGAGATATCAATCATATAGTATTTAAATATAACTATTAAATCATGATTACTATAACATTATTGGCAAGTCATTTTTGCCTATTATCACAATTCAAATTTAAATAAATTTTTTCATATGATGTGTTCAGCTAATAACTTTTTTCAACTCTTAATTATATACAATTAGTGCCTTAAAAGTATAGAAATTAAAAGTTTTAATAAGAATTTTTAGAAATAAAAATGTTATGTACTCGCAGAAAATTTATCAAGAATAGTATTCCGAATCCAAAACTCAATAAGCAATTTACTATCATGATAAGTTTTTTTTCTTTTTTAGAGCAAGAAGAGGAGAATATTAATAAATTTTTTTGAAATATGAACAAGACTAAAGACATACCTACAAAATTTATCAAAAATAGTACTTTGAATTCAAAACAAATTGTTTAAATTTAATTGTGTTGTAAGGTCTATACTGCAAATTAATCGATTTGAATCCTGAAGTATTAATTTTGAATTCTAAGTAAGTTTTTGACTAGGTTTTCTTGGGTATGTAACATTGTTGATGCATTAAGTTATGGTTGTGGATGAAAATGGTGGGAAACAATTTCAGTAGTTTGGTGCAAATTTCTAGAATTCACATCCTCCTACTACTACTATTATTATTATTATTATTATTATTATTATTATTATTATTTTGTTCTTCAAAATCAAATCGGTTCTTTCACGTAAGTGTGACAAATTCAGAACATGTTTGATGCTGAATCTATCTTGGGAGGAACAATGCTTTTTTTTTAAATTTCTTCCAGGAAGATGGAATCTCCAAGAATTGATTCAGCTGATACCCACTCTCTTATTAGTCTAAACTGTACATTTAAAGTCTAAACTGTACATTTAAGAGCAGAACTCACATTTTTAAGGACCTTTAGATAAACAAATTTGTTTTCACATATATAATATAACAAACTTATCCTGGGACCACAATGGAATTTCTTGAATGCTGAGGAAATGTTATTTCACTGCCATGTTAGGGAATATGACCAAAATGAAGGACAAACCAATCTGAGACAGTCTCTGCAGCTCCAAACTGGTTCCAGCTGCTTGTGCAGAGCTTGCACTGGGCCAAAAATGGCTGGCTGCATACTTGGAATCATTCTCATCATTGGCATAGGTAGTAGTATTATCAGGTGTGCTAGGAAGCGACTTTAAGAAGACAGCGAAACCGCGATAAGCACTTCTTTTTTTTTTATATATATATATATATAACCGAGGACCGTGTCCTTTGGACCCATCCCGAGAGGGCATTACCGATGACAATTTTCAGATAACTTCCCCCCAAAATTTTAAGCATCTCAATCGATCAAGTTCCAAAAATATTTAACTTGTTTGGGTGGCCAAATTTGAAATTTAAGTGTTACAAACAGGGCTATATCAGCCCAGAAAGGGGAAAAAATTCCAGCAAGTTGAAATCTAATGGTTACCTTGTGGGGATCACAAAATACATTTAAATTTCATTAGTCTTACCTCATAAAGATCAATTTCTGCTATGCTTGGATTTAGGATTTCTTGAGGGAAAGGAATATAAAAAAAATATAAAATTAATTGCACTTGTTTCATTTTCATTTATATGTTGTTATTGTCTTAGCAGGAATTTGCTTCAATTTTTTTTTTCTCACTTTACTGGTTTCACATGCCTACAAAAAGTACATGCAGGTGCTTCCTTCCATTTGGGTGGTTTTCAATTTATTGGATTCACATGCCTTCAAGAATTACTCCAGAGATAACCATCAATGATAAAGTGATTATTATTCAATTTTCTGCCTTTATTACCAACCTTCCCCCCAAGTCACTAAGAGAATAATAATTATAATAAAAATAATAAAAAATTATGGTATTGGTTACTTGATTGGTCCATTATAAATTCTCTGTACTAGCAGAATAGAGAATTATGAAAACTATCTTGCAGGAAAGAGATTAGAGATACTTTTTTTTGTTTGGTTTAAAAAGCCTAATCACTTTTTTTTCAAAAATTTCTTTTTTCTTTTTTGGTTTCTCGTGACAAGAGAAATTTAAAAAATTTGTCCACTCGGGTTAAAGTTGAAAAAAACTCACAAAAGACGAAAAAAAGGCACAAAATAGCTTTAAAAGCATGTTAAGTTGTTTTTTCCTGTCTTATCTGTTTTTTTTTTAATTTTTTGATCAAGATTTTTACTTTTCTAATTCTTAATGATGAAAAAAAATTTAAAAAATACAATTATTTGAGTTACTACTAAATTTCTTTACTAAAAATAATTAAAATATATATGAAAAGAATTAAACCAAACGCTCGAAGGTACTTAACCGTAGACCTAGCCGCTAAGGCACTCTATGGTAACCATCAGTTTTCAATTCTAAACCATTTCAGTAAAGGGAATTTGATAGTACATCATATGATTTATAACTTGTTTTAATTTCTTCTTATTTTCAAAAAGTAACATTGTGATCTCTTACTCGCCTACTCTTTAGTCTAACAATGTTGTCTAGCCAAGTTCGAATCGAGCTTTGAAGTTCAAAATATGTTTTAAATTGACTTATTTAACCTTATCAATTGATTTCAAACTATTTTTTAACATACGGAACGCGATTATTGTAAATAAGAAGCCACTTCTCAGAATAGACCATTTGGTACAACCAAAAGATACAAAACTAGAAAGACACAAACACTTCAAAAGATAAGATCTAGTGTTCTTAACCAAGTTCGGCTTATCTCCAGTGATAGGTTCAATTAGATTTTTTTTGGGTCCAAAAGGATCCACTTCGATCGTATGAACTGTTTATTTTATTATTTTAAGTGTATATAATATTATTATAAAAAATTAAATTAATTGAATATCAATAATTGACATAACAAATCACATATATTTTGATAAAATAAATAATAAAATAAAAATTATTATTTATTTTGATTAACATAAATACAATTTGTTAAAACAGTTATAAATATTCAATTAACTTAATTTTTTACAGTAATAATATATGTATATATATATATTTAAAAAATAAAATAAATAATTTAAATATTAAAATGTATTCTTTTGTACTCCAAATAAAATCTAACTTAACTGGTCCAGTCTAGGGAAGCCATCCCCTTCTTAACCTGTCCCCAGTACTCCTGATGAAGAAGTCATTTAAGTATCATTATTACTGAACATGTGCAAAAATGTACTGGCCTCGAATGTAGGTCATGTATAATAATATTGAATATCAAGATTTTTCCTGCTGGTTTTGAGAAAGGACTCATGAGGGGGATCTCACCAAGATGGGTAGTGATGTAATTTTGTCAACTAATGGTGGCATTCTGGACCTTCCCCTTGGAAATGGAATCATTTTTTTTTTAACCTCTTCATGGTGAGGGAAAATTCATCACTAGTGCCAATAATAAATTAAGCAAAAACAGCACCTGCTCTTCAGTCCAATGGACTCACCAATCCAATTGAACTAGCTGTGGATTTAAAATGGATCCACTTTGATGATGATTCGAGACGTTCAGTTTATTATTCTTAGTGTATTGATCAATATTTATGTAAAAAATTAAGTTAATCGAATATAATTATATGTTTGATCAAAACACTTTTTTGTTAAAAAATATAAATACTTATCGTCCATTCACCGTTCATTTCTTTTAACACAAATTTAATTTACTAGGTACTTAACGATTTTTAATCAATTTAATTTTTTTGTATAAATGATCTACAAATTGAAAATAATAAAATGACCATCTCAAATCATCCAAATTTGCCTACTTCAAACTCAAGATGGAGCCAACTGGACTGGTAAAATCTCGACAAGAGAGATGCTGTTCCCCAAGTAAAATTAGGGTGGTTACTATAAAATTACAATCTACATTCATGTTAAGGGGAGTTTGGTTGAACTTTTAAAACTGAGGTTTTTGTTTTTTTGCTTCATTAGGTAAAAAGCAAAATGTAAAAGGCCCAAGTTCAGAGCCAAACAACCATGTTTGTCCTTGAATAGTTTTGGACTCAAAAGCCAATAAATCTTGTCAAAACACACCATTGTTGTTTGATAGAGAGTACAAAAACTTATGATTAACACACTATTTATGGATTGCCAATAGTGTTATACTCCTTTAATTAGCAATCTTTTATTTTTTTTGCCTTTCTAATTTTGATAAAGGTCATGAACTCCAATTAGAAGAATTAATGTTATAGTTTGTATTGTTATGGCCAACATAATGGCCCCCCATTAAACACTGCCTGGAGTAGTAGGACTGGTGTCTTAAGTGTATTTCGTAGGCAATTTCAAAGGTAGATTAAATGTTAGTTGGGTAAATAGGCTGATCTTTTTCCTTTATTTCAATAGTAGCATTCCAAAAAAAGGCCTATGAAAGGGAAGTTTTCTTTAAAAAAAAGTATTTTAGGGAGTTTAGGTAAGCTTACACATACATCGACTTATTTTTTAAAAACTAATTTTATCGTTCATTAGCGAAAGGCTCAATTAAAATCGAAATAAAATTTCGTATGAATTAACTTTACAAGAGTTAATAGTACTTAAGAAGTTTTGAATCTAAAATTTTAGAAAGAGCAAATTACAAAATCCCTAGCCTTGACGGCAAGCCAAACCTACGGGTTCCATGTCATGAATGCTATTTCTTTTGTTTTTTTTAATTATAAATTGTATTTTGTCCCTTTAAAAGGAGATTTAAAAAAAAAACGTCAATGTGGAATAATCAATAATTAATTTCCTCTAAAATTAGAAAATTTATGTTAATATGATTAAGTAAAAGGACTTGGGTGGTGGGTGTTAAAAATTATAAGTCCATCTTTTATAGTTGAAGAAAAGTCAAAAAAATTTATTTGTTGTTATATTTAATAACTTTTAACTTGCAGCTTTTACTTTTTTTAAAAGTTTAAAATTAGATAATGCCAACTATATTAATTTTAAACAAAAGTAGGGCTCAAAATGATAAAATTTGCATTTAAAAGATATAAGTTTAACTGCGTCAATAAATACAATTTTGCTGCTTAAATTTATAAATTTACAAGTGCAACAAGCTAATAGTATTTAAATTTTATTTTGAGTCATAATTGTATTTTTGAACTATAATTATAAATTCATAATTTTAAGAGCACCAAACACCTTCTTTCTTTTATTTAGAGGTCCAAATTAATCATGTACCTAATTTAAATGCACATGACATGTTTGGAGGGCTGTTTCAAAATGAAAGATAAGACATAATGATACCTAACTCACCTAGATATGCTGCATTGCTGGATACCATCACAACCATCACCAATATATTAATCAAGAACAATTTTAAAAAAAAAAAAAAAGGGTTATCGACAATAATTTAGTAAAAATATACAAAAAGAACAAAAAAAAAAACAGTGATAGGAAGTGTTTTAATAAAAAGACCAAAACCGTGGTAAGAGTGTTTGGCTAATCGGTTTTTATTTTTTATTTTTATTTTTGGTAGTAAATTTTAAAATTTTAATTATTTTTAAAATCTTTAGATTCTTCTAGTTAATTTAAATTGAAAATATAAAAATTTTAAACAAAACGGAAAAAAAAAGTTCACTTTTAGACCCGAAAAAAAAGTCTTAAATTTTTTACTTTTATATAAACACCGCTCAAATATCACATAATGGGAAAGGTGCTGTGCAACAAATGCAGGCTTTGCAAAAATCACGGTTTAATTTCTAAACTTATTTTTATGATTAAATTTATTCATTATGTAAAATTTTTCGAGTTTGTTATTCACATAAAAAATTAGATTGATACAATACCTTAAGCTAAGTGATCCAATCACATTTGTTTAACAGTTTTTTCTCAAAATTATAATTTTTATTCCTTTGTTTGTGAAACAATATTATTTAATCACTTAACTACATGTATTGTATTAATTTAAATTTTTATATAAATAATAAACTCAACGAGCTCTATATCATGAACAAATCTAATTATAAAAATAAATTCAAAAATTAAATTATAACTTCTGCACAACACCTTCCCCATTCCCCAAACCTTTCATAAAATTTGAAAAGCCAAAATGTTCGGAATTAAATTCATTTGTTGGCAATTACTCTCTCTTTCATTGATTGGGGTTCCTTGTAACCTAACTTTATCAAACTTGATCCCTACCCTACCCTAACAATTTTAACGGTGGATCAAGAGCTACCACTTAAAGCTATTTATCTTCATTTCTGTTCAACAATTCCAACCGAGTGAAAGAAAATTGCAAAATTTTAGAAAAAAAAACGTATTATTCTTGTAAAATCTTGTATAAAGATATTATACCAATTAAAATGATGCGACAACGCTATTATTAAGGGAAAATTAGCCAAAGATTCAATTCTTGGACCTTTGCAATTAATTCATTTTAATAATTTTAAGTCTTTAAGTTCATTATTTTGGAGGTTTTATGATTTCTAATTTAATATCAAGCAATTCTATGGATAAGATTATCGTTCTTGCTTACATGCTTTCCATATTAATTAGTACATACTCTTCGCAATCTCATCACGACTTTTATTTCTGACTACCGTCGTCAATTACCGGCAACTATTTTTATGTGATCCTTTAGTGAATTTTTTTGGTTATTTTTTATGACCCTCTAGTGATTTTTTTGCATGAAAACTCTTTGACAATTCACATAATAGATAAATTTCGTTGTTCACTTTAGTACAAGTCATAATAAATAAATTTAACTATTCATTGTATTTATTAATATTACCCCCTTGACTACCATTATTATATAAAACAATAAATGCTAATTTATTTTTATTTTTGTATTCGAACAGTTAAAACTACCTCTATTTTAATTAAGGGTCACCGAAAATCATTAGAGAGAATCTTCAATTGTGATCAACTGATCATTGGATGTAAGATGTGGTAAAAATGTTGAGGTAAAGGAATAAGGGTACAAATTAATGAAGGTTGAAAAAACGGTTCGTTACCAAAAATCTAAAATTTTTTTAATGATTTGCGAGTACAAAAAAAAACGAACGTGAGAAACAAATAGACAACCAAACAATCATTCACAAGACAGAAAATCTTTACGTAAAAAATTCAAACGGGTAAAAATTATGGGACTTATCCAAGTCTAAAAGATACGCACTATAATAAACGTTTTGGTTATAGAAACTCTTACAATACTCAGTTGAATCCTCAACGTATTGCTAACCAGTCTTCTTGTTGAATCCTTGTTTACTAAATTCGTATAATTCTGCCGTCAGAATCTTCTTTTTGGTCTTCTTTACTTGAGACTCCTCTCAAGTTATTGCAGGGATCAACTTGCTAATATCTGAACAGTATTTTGAAGCTTTGGTTATTGTTTCAAACTATTCAAATCAACATCTCATAGACTCTCTTTGTCTTTTTACAATAAGCTCTTAAGGATTTTTTTTCACACAACTTCGCTGCAGACATACAAAATAAAAAATCTCACTTATACGCACAATCCTAAGCCAAATAAAGAAACAAAATAAACGCACGACCGATTGATCGATGAACAGACCGATTAATCGGTGAACAAAGACTTTCAGTAAAATCAAGTTTGCACCAGGAGAGAACATATAGACAAAAGACCGATTGATCGGTGAATAAACTGATCGACCAGTAAAAATTATTTCTCGATTTTTGTAAACTTGCTCATCAATAACACTTTCCAAGAGAAAACAACTATAAGAGCATCGAATAGAATTTAAAAAAAAAGCTTGTCACAGAGTTACCAAAAATACATAACATAAAAACCTAACAAGGGTATTTGATGGAATTTAACTTAGTAGGCTTTTAAGAGTTAAGACTTCTTCATTAGACCAAATGTTCTAAAAGTCCATATTTTTAGTCATATAAATTAGAGACCCAAGTCGGGCTAATTGATGGACTTTAACTAATCTAGTTGGCTCAAATTTAGGTCTAAAATAAATTTCTTTTAATAATTTAAACCGTTTATTTGAGGAGAAATTACAGAAATATCTTTTATACTTTGATCGTGTATTATTTTTTTTATTGAATTAAATAAGCATACAAAACGACTCATTAACTATTTGTTGATATAATTTTAACCCCATTCGTTAATATTTCGCCAAAAAAACGTACAAATAAATCTCATAAACTAAAAAAGTGTATTAAATAGATCCTCTTAATAATTATTCGATAGTATTACTCTAACCCATTTTATTTGAATGACTGTAACTCTGATTCTTTATTTTTCGTTAACTTAGAAGACGGAATGTTAACGGAAGGGGTTAAAGTGATATCAACGAATGGTTAATGGGGCATTTTGTACGCTTTATTAGTTCATGAAAGTAAAATGATATACAATCATAGTATAAAAAGCGCTAGTGTAATTTTTTATTTATTTTATTGTTATATATATAGATTATTCATTCAAAAAACTCAAGCTCATTAAATATGGTTAACCAAATGAAACACCAAAACTTTTTTTAAAAAATCATTATAAACAAATTACATTTGTGTTAGTATATTTTTTATTATTAATTGCACAATACCCAATAAGGGCACGATAGATGGATCAAAATGGATGAAAATAAGTAGAAAAGGCTATACAGATTGACTTCTTAAAACCATTTGCAGGGGCTAAATTAAGAAGGGTTCGGTAGTGCCATGGCATTTTCTTATTTTTTAAAATACAGTGTTCATATAATAGTGTATTATCTAAAATAAGTTTTATTTCTTCCTAATTTTTTATTTAACTTTTTGTGCAATAATCCACCAACAAAATTAAAAAGAAGTAATACTTTTGGCACATCTCTTATTTTGAAAGCCTAACAATTATATTATATTTGTTTATTTGGGTGTTGAGAAATGTTATTGCTAGTAGTTTTTAGTTTTTTATTATTAATTTTAGTAATAAGTTATTAATTTTTTTAAATACTCACAATTTTTACTACACCTTATAACTATTTTTTTTTCTTCCTATTTTAAATACAAATTATAATTTATAAGTTATTAGTAATAATTTTGCCAAACACCATCACTTATTAATTTTTTAAATATTATTTTAAATCTCAATGTATTTGCTATCATTACAACAGTCCCAGCTATTTTATCTCAAACTTCAAATTTCAAAAAATCTAATTTAAGATCAATCGTTCAAAAAAAAAAAATGAAACACAAAAAAAGTATAGAAGAAATACTTTTTAGATGATTGGGTTAAAATATAAAATTAAAACTTCTTTTTTATATTTGTTAAGCTGAATGCTTTTTGTTTTCACAAAAATACTCAAATCTATAATTTTAAAAATTGATTCTTTTTTTTTCTAAATATAAAACTATTATTTTTTAAAAAAAATTTCTCTCCTACTTTGACTTCAAATTGAAGTCCAGTTTCGCTACTGATCATTAGGGGCATTAAAAGGCAAGAACCCACATCAATTCCAATATAACTGGTACAACACAACACGCAGAGAACAAGTGAAGACATAGTAGAAGAGAGTGAAAAGATTCACACAAGGCCGCAAGCGCCACCCCCCTCCGCCGTCTCTCTCTCTACTTCGCCACCACACCCCGCCGTCCCTCTCTCTCTACTTGCCAGACCATTCCCCTCCAAAAATAACCAACCTCCCCATATTAATTTCCATACTTCCATTTTCCATTGGACGACCCAATTTCATATTAGCATCACCCCCTCCTCCCTCCCTCCGCCCTTCTAGGTGAAATTCAGATGGCCAAGATCTCGCAGCAAAGCCTGAAAAGTAGTTCAAACTCTAACAGCAGCGGCGGCGGCGGCAACCGCCCGGCAACGAAGGTGAAACGAACACGAAAGAGCGTCCCGCGAGATTCTCCTCCACAGCGTAGCTCGATCTATAGGGGTGTCACAAGGTACAAGATTGTTCATCACCGGGCTCTAAATGACCGTATCGGCATTAGTATCAATATTGGTAATGATACAACTATGTATCCGCCGGTATCAAATAGTATCCGTTAATACGATATGATCTATATACTTGAAAAATATTGATATTAAATGCCCAAAATCTCAATATGTATTAGCTACTACGATACGACCGACATTTAATAGTTTGATTTGATTAGATTTGATTTTGTTATATGGGTTGTTGGAGGATTGTTTCAGGCACCGGTGGACGGGTCGCTATGAAGCTCATTTGTGGGACAAGAACTGCTGGAATGAGTCACAGAACAAGAAAGGAAGACAAGGTTCTTGATCACTACTCCTCGCGCTTTGACTCTTTTTTCTTTTTAATCTTCTTGCTTAACCTTTTTTTTCCTTTTACTGAATTATTATTGATAAGTTAACTTTTATTTTTTATTTTTTATGTTGATTTACCGATAATGGCTGCGGTGGAATCCAACGGAAATGCAGTATATCTAGGTAAATTCTTTATCTTCATCTAGATTCTCACTTATCTTAATCTGATCATTTTCAAAGAGTCATTCAAATTTAAACCTCAAACTAGAAAATAGAAAGTATTTTAAATCTAAAAAAAATATGTAATAGGAATTTAATTAAGAACTGGTTCTGGGTGTTCATCAATGGGAACTTACCCAATCTGTGCTAAATTCTACTGGGTTTGTTAGGGGCCTACGACGACGAAGAAGCGGCGGCGCATGCTTATGATTTGGCTGCATTGAAATATTGGGGACAAGACACCATCCTAAATTTCCCAGTAAATTTCTTCACCAAATTCAAATTCTTTTTCGTTTTACGTTTTGTTGTTGAGGATATATGTAATAAAGTTATTTCTCTTTAATAATTTAATCTTTTAGACGAGATACTGATTAACAATCTAATACGATCATGGAATTTTCACTGTGAATTATGCAGCTATCGACTTATCAAGAAGAACTTAAAGAAATGGAGGGCCTGTCAAAAGAAGAATACATTGGGTCTTTGAGGAGGTACATGCCATATCAACTGATGACAATTGAAGAAGAAAAATATAGTTTATATACATACATAAGCTAATTTGGATTGAAATTACTTTGATTGTCATTTTATTTGCAGAAAAAGTAGCGGGTTTTCTCGGGGAGTTTCGAAATATAGAGGCGTAGCAAGGTAATAAATAATGTTTATCGTATTATTGATATTAAGTATACGATCGCTTGATGCTAATTCTTGATACCCTCATCAAGATTTTCTTATAATAGAACATAAAGTTTTGGCCATTTTGTATATTTCATAGAGTCAATTATATCAAAAATATTGTCTACACTTCAAAATAAGTCAACTCTCGAATAAAAAAAATAATTTCACTCTAGAATAGAAAGATGAATACTTCTTTCAAATGGATGACCTTAGTGCACAAAACTCTAGTTAGAGCATTGGAGAAAACACAACGTACACAACAAATTATTCTTATTTTTGAACCCTAGAGGAGAGATATTTGGTAATGGACCATACCTAAAAAACAAGAAATTTTGAGTTCAACTTCTATTAATCTCTTGGAACCACTTGCAGAAGATAACCACGGATCTCATAAGTTTTGGCATTGTTCGGTTAATGTGTGATGCAAGATATATATATATATACATAAATCCAAAATTTTCCCACAAAATGTCTACTACTATCAAAAAGTCATTAATCTTTTTTTTTTTTGGGTATGCTGTTTCCTTGGCTCAAACCCATCCCGTGCCACTAAGAGCATGCTAACGGTTCACCCTACAGTCGGGCCAAATTCCCTTAAATATGATAAAAATAGAGGACATGAACTAATCGTAGCACCGCTGCAATAAATACTACTCTTAGAGAATCTTTCTATGGTTTGAAAGAGAGTTCACTTTGACAAATTCAAGTGGCCACAGTGCTCAGATTTAAACTTGCCAATTCCCGTGAACAGTGTGATTTTTTTTTCCTTCCTTTCTGTCACGTCTAAGTCCAAAAGTTGGTGTTGGGG
>JAOTRH010087371.1:0-16772 GCA_034768845.1 Heliamphora exappendiculata | reverse complement strand
CGGGTCACTACAGGTATGTTCCTTTTTGAGAGTGTATTCTCGGGATGCTATCATGTTTGGTTGTTTCTGGGTGTTTCACGTAACCCATAGTTTGGGATGTGACAGATTGGTATCAGAGCTCTGGGTTCAAATACCTATGAGCCGTGGAAAGTGGGTGTGTTCCCGTGTGAAGTTGATTGCGTGTGCTTGATTGCATGTGTTTAAATGCTTTGATAACCTGTACGTGTCAACATGTTAGATATGTGGATAATGTGTATAAGTGAGCATGGGGGTTGAAACTTGGGATTGATTAGTCCTGCCTTTGGGCGTTTGGGTTAACAAACTTGAGAGCCAAGTTAGAAATGTGCTTAGCTGACGTGGTTTTTAGCAGGGAATCCGAGTAGATTGTCCAAATTGACGTGTCATTCTTGTTAGTTCTCCTCGGTATGTGGGGTCTGTTTAGCATGAACCTATGTGGCTATGTGTTAGCATGCTTATATGGTTTATGCTTATGCGTTGCATGTTATGATTCTGTCTCTTTCATATAGACGCGATGTCTGTGAGACGAGGGTGCGGCCGTGGTCGAGGCTGTGGCCATGGTATTGGTCAAGGGGATGTCCCTATCCCTGATGCTGGGGATGCAATGCTTCCCTAAGACCAATGGACGTGATGAAGTTGTTGCGTGAACTGGTTGGTTCTATCCAGTAGTTGGTTGCTAGGGGTGAGACCATTAGGGAGAGAGTGCCTGAGGCAAGGGCTACAGTGGCGATGTGGGAGTTTAGGTGCATGGATCCACCTACCTTTGCGGGAGATCCTAATCCTATTGTGGCGACAGAGTGGCTGGAGTTCGTGACTCAGATCTTGGACACATTACAGATTGAGGAGGACGAGTTACGGGTTTCTTTTGCTACTTTCCAGCTGAGGGGTGACGCTCATGCGTGGTGGAAGTATGCTAGGACCATTGCGGGAGTCACATGGGCCGCCTTTACAAGAGTGTTTCTGGAGAAATACTTCCCGACTTCGAAGAGGGATTTGTACAGGGAGAAGTTCTACACTCTTATCCAGGGGTCCATGGATGTCATGCAGTACGAGGCCATATTTACATGCTTATCCCGATTTGCACTGGAGTTGGTGAGTACAGACGAGCTGCGATCGATAAGGTTTGAGTGAGGCTTAAGGCCGGCTATCAGAGAGCGTGTGGTTGCGATGGGACTTCGGGTGTTCACATAGCTGGTGGAGGTAGCAGCGAGAGTGGAGAACACTATGATTGAGATTAGAGCTTTTAGGGAGGCCAGGACATCACATGATGGGACTCAGGCACAGACAGGTGGGCGTTCCAGTAAGAGGTAGAGGTCTTCTGGTACTAGCTTTCATCCATCTAGATTACCTCAGTAGTTTTCAATACCAGCACCTTAAATGGCTTCATCTGGGAGGCCAGAGCAAAGAGAGTTGACTTGCTATCGGTGCAGACAGCCTGGACATCGTATGGTGGATTGGCCACAGTCGAGGCAGTCCTAAGATTCATGGAGTCAGTCACAGGGGAGGGAACATATTTGTTATGGATGTGGTCAGCACAGACATATTCACCAAAATTGTCCCCAGAGAGAGAGTGCACTGAGTGCAGCGGGTACACCAGAGGGTTCATTTGTGTAGGAGCGACAGCAGTACCCTGCGGTCCAGACTTCCTGGATGGCAGGTGGGAGTACAACAATTCAATCGGTGCGGTAGTCGACAGCGCCGAGTTCTGGTAGACAAGACAGAATGGGATTGCCCCGAGCGTATTCTCTTATAGCTCCTAGTTATTCGAGGGCACCGGTTATGCCAGATGATGTTAATATGTCTTCAGCGAGCAGAGGTACCTTCTAAGTATGCAAGCTTCGGGCCAGATTTCTTATTACATCTGTTTGGCAACTAGTGATGAATTTCGCGGGTGGTGCGCTGTATTGGGGCTATGGCTAGTGATGATGTGAGGTTGGGGTGAGTTGTAAATCCCGTGTCCTTGAGATAGTTAGCCATTGTTTAGGATGTCTGACCTTGTTTGACTATATCCTAGGAATAGTTTGGCTGACCATCTCGTATGCTTGTGTTTGTTGTTTTGATCTTAAGTTGAATTTCGGAGACGAAATTCCTTGAAGGGGGTAGAGTTGTGGGACCCTGACCCATTTTTATTTTTGTAATGTTTTATGATGTGATGGTTATGGTTTTAACCGTTTTAGAACTGCATGTTTAGAGATGTGTTATGTCTGCGGGTGCTCGGTTTCGATTCTTTATTTAGGCCTTCTTCCAACGTTGACCGCTCAAGCGGTGGTTGAGCGCTCGAGCGGGGTGGTGCCAGAGAGTTGAGTCGGTGGGTGATCGCTCGAGCGGTGGTTGTGCGATCAAGCGGTGGAGTGGCAGAGTGTTATGTCGGTAGGGGTCTGCTCTAGCGGTGGTCGAGCGCTCGAGCGGTGGTGGCTGGGCATGAGAATCTATAAGTCTTTTAAAACATCTTTTCAACCAAACAAAATATCTTTCCTCCATCTTTTCTCTCCCACCAATTTTTCTCTACCCACTCTCTAGCTTTTGGTGGGCCTGGGGCTTGGGTTTTGGCAATCGAGTAGCAGATCCGTGTTCTACGGGACGTGAGCTTCATATTCATCCAGACGGATTCTCGTTCCGACGAAGTTGGATTGTGAGGCATCAATCTTTTAGCTCTCTGAAGTAGGATTCTAGACCTATATGTTTTATAAGGGTGCTACGTGTAATCGGAAATGTTTTTACTGGTCGGATAGTTGTAGATCTGATTTTTTGTAAACGTTGGGTTTTTTGGTTAAAAAAAACATTTTTATGTCAATTTTTGTGGATGAAATCATGTTTCAAGAGTGTTCTTTGTAGTTTTGGTTTTTGGCTTGGGCGTGGGTCTATCCGAGGGTGTTGGATGGATGTTTGGAGGTTTTGATTCGGGGTTTAGACGATTGATCCCTTAGCTTCTTGGGTTGATTGGATCTGAGTTGTTGTGTTGATGTTTGGTGATTGAGTTTTTGGTTTTCAATCGGTGTCCTGTGGTATTCAATTGATTAATTTATGGGCTTAGTCAATTCAAATACTTGTGGATTCCTTCTCAGGTTCATTTGGTTGTGTGGTGACTCAGGGGTCGGGTCGTGGCGTTGGGTGTTATGTGATGCCGTCTTTGTGGGTGATGTGCTTGGTTGGTTTGGGTGAAAACCCGCTTTGTAGGTTTAGTGTTGGCCTGAGAGTTAGGCTTGGTCGTATGATGTTGGTTGTTCCGATGTGAGGATGGGTTGTTCGGGTGATGTGTTGACGGGTGGTGTCATGCTGTATTGTTATACCTTGTTATGTGCACTTATAACTGTTTATCCATGTTTATCCATATATGAATTATGTAAGTTGATTACATGGCTTGATATCGTTACGTGTAACGTGGTTTATGCTTTAAAATGCTGAGTTTTATAGGCATGTATGTGTGGATTATAAGGAACTGATGCAGGTGATGCATGTTGTATGAGTCGCGTGTGTAGTATGTGACGTGATTTGTGTAACGTAGTGATAGTACATGGTTTTATGCATTAAATTCTGATTTAGGTTTGCATAGGTGTATGAAATGGGATAGATGGGTCTGCGGTCCCTCGGTGAAAGTCCGAAAAGAGACGTTTGGGGCTACGGTGTCCCTCGGCAAAGGATCGAAAAGATTCGTTTGGGGCTGGTGGTAGTCCCTCGGCGGAAGGGCCGAAAAGATTGTGTTTGGGGCCACGATCCCTCGGTGTGAGTCCGAGAAGAATGCATTGACGGGGGCTACGGTCCATCGGTGAAAATCCGATAAGATACATTGATTGCATGAATTACAATATGGGACTGATAAAATAAATTTCAAATTGTTTTAAAAGTCGTGTGAATCGCGATCTAAAAACCATTTTCTAACTATTTTTGAGGCTCGTGTGAGTGATTTAAAACATGGTTTGTATCCTCACTTTTCCCTGCATGTGAAAACAATTTTTTTTAGGTTTAAAAGAGAGTCTAAACCTGTACTTTGATTTTCTTAGCATGTTTTGTTTATATTGATTGCTTGTCTAGTTCCTGCTGAGTTTTGGCTCACGATGTGGGATAAAAAAATTTAGGTATCGGTCATGCAGGTAAAGCTGGAGGTGCTGGAGAGGTGGAAGAGCTTTAGCCTTCTTTTTTTTCTTCTTTTGTTATATGTATGTTGTTACAGCTTTTACGGTATTGGAACCATGTAGTGTAAGCTTTTGGCGTTGGACCCTTATGTTTTGCAAGCCATTTGGTGTTTATATATGATGCTGGTATGTTCCTTTTTGAGAGTGTATTCTCGGGATGGTATCACGTTTGGTTGTTTTTGGGTGTTTCATGTGACTCAGAGTTTGGGGCGTGACACAAATACCCACTATCCTGGTACATCTAGAGAATCATTTATCAAAACAAAAACCTTTTCCACATTTATACATTAAACATGCATACGTAGATCCATCCATCAACATAGAGATCAAACAAACCTACAGATCCATCCATTAACATGGAGATCAAACAAAATGTAAAAACATGAGTTTCAAAGCTATACAACGTATGTATAAGAAGATTCAATCCATCTACCATGGAGATCAATGCATGAAAATGCATGGTTTTCAATAAAACATTTTAAATGTTGAGCCTCAACCCCACAGGTTTGCTCCAAACCTTCAAAAACATGATTTTCAAAGATGCACCCTCAATAGCCCAGGTTCAGTCGACTGGACCCACCCTCCAATCAACTGAAAAACACACTAGAATCCACGCCAAAACACCAACAACACTGTTCAGTTGACTGACGCCATGGGTTCAATCGACCAAACCCACAAACCATGATCCAGTCGGCTGACCCCATGGGTTCAGTCGATCGAACCAGCCCAGAAAATATTTTTCACCTACGATTTTGCCATTTTAAACCCAAGATGAAGCCTCGATGCTTCCATCTCACACCCATGAACTCACACACACTCAAGCCTATCACCAAAGGCTTCAAAAGAAACATCCAATATCGTTTTCATCTAATCGAAATGACGAAAAAAGATTTTTAAACCAAAAATCCACTTTTCCCAAACATGAAACACCCTTTCAAGAATAAAAGATGGTAAAAATACATAAGATTACATACGACACCCTCTAACAACCTTAAAGTCTAGAATTCTACCTTGGTGAGTCAAGAACTCGATGCCTCGATCCGTGTGCAAAATCGAGCTTCATCGGAATGAAATTCAGTCCGGATGGATGCGTAGAGCACGATGCTTATAACAAAGATCGGCTGCTGGTCCGTCAAAAACCAAGCCCTGGGCCCCCGAGAAGTTAAAGAGAAAGCAAAGAGAAAACTGAAGGAAACTTAGAAGTTAAGTTTTGAAAATATCTAACTCCAGATATTTATAGGCCTCCAAAATATTTTTTTTTTAAAATTTTTGAAATTCGCACATTAACTTCGTGCAACCCTCGGGACCAACTAAGCATGCTCAGATAAACCAAAACGTGCATCAAAAAGCATATAAGTATATTAAAACGAAAATGCCAAAACGCGTTGAAAAACATCGAATATGCATATATATCAAAATGAAACGGTACAGGGTCTCACACCAAACCACACCTATAATGTCCCGAACCCCGGGAACCCGTGAACACAACCCAAATGGTTATGCATAAATGCTATCAACAAAGACTTTTTGTTCACTATAATATTGAGTTTCAGACTTGCTTAAGAACAACACTTTATTTTCTTTGAACAACTATAATAAAAATATTTTCTTCTAACAATATACGTATGTGTCACAAAGGCCAAACAAAATTCTAAATTTTCAAGATCATTTACAACACTTATATTATTACAATCATCCACTTTACTTTCTGTACAATCATAATGTAATATAAATACGAAAGAAAAACTAGATTTTTCTTCTAGTCCTTTCCAGCATGCATCATCTACCCTGATATCGCCCCGAATCCTTGAAATTTGAAATGGTTTTGTATATACATACATGAGCTGAAGCTCGTAAAATAAAAACTAATCAAATGTTATGCATGATTTGTGAGGTGTGATGGGTGTAACCAAAATAAATATACAAGTTTCGTCAGTTTATTATTTATTCCCACGCACACACTCACGCACGCCAATTCATTAATTCCAAAAACCTTTTTCAAAACATTCATTTCTTTCACATTTTACCTGCATCATTATCTCATTACCCAATTTTTCCCAAAAATCGTATCACATTTTTATATCCGATTTATCACAAAATTATATCACAATAATGAACCGACGTCAGGCACAGCTTATAGAAATTTCTCCCTATTAATTCCCAATATGCTAAGCGAAACTATAGGGTAATAGATAACTCTATAACTCACCATGACGCACACCACATTTCACGGGCTAACCCGTGGGCATGTGGTCCCTATCTTGTGAAAGTTTTCGGTCTTTCACTGCGAGCCCGCCAGACCAACTTAATTCACATCAATTCATACGTTTCATTATTTTCGATACTATCATTGTTCAAAATAAAACCCAGGAGTCCAACCCCACAACCAGTCCCTCTCCCAATCACATTCAAATTTTCTCATTTTTATTCACATTTCAAGTTTTTCATTTCAATTTCACATCTCAAATTTTCTTTCATAATTCATGCATCATGCATCATAATATCAATACATAACTTCCCATATATCACCTTTCCATTACCAACTTCATAGAGCACCAACACAAAACTTATTCAATAAGAACTATATCATTTAATAAAAAAGGGATGCACCCATCAAATGTATATATAAAAACATTTGAAGCCCATGTTTCCTTCCAAAACTAGGGGTTTTAAGAAATAACTATATTAAACTACATTCTTCAAAGACCCATTTTTTTTAAACCAATACCCGTTAAAGCTTATCTAAGCCAACATGATTCAAAACGAAAACAAATTACGAGTTTAAAACCTCTTTAAATACCTCCAACCTAGGGTTTAACCAATGTAATAGAGTAATCCAAAGGCTAGGTTCAAAGTTCCAAAGAGCCAAACTTTTAAGCAAAACATCAAAAGTTTTGAAAACAACCAGACCGATCGATCGGCGAAGAGACCGATCAATCAGTCTCTTGCCTGCACAAGAGTACCAAGAGCATCAAAAAATCGCTTGATAGACCGATCGATCGGTCTATTGAGCTATCTTGCTCTAGGTTCCTTTTCAAGCCAAAAATTCAATTTTCAACATTTACAAGCCTTTTAGTGTCTTTATAAAACATTTTTGGGAAGAAACAACCTTTTACAGGAAGGAAAAATCATTCCAAAACCTTCCTCGGGTGTAAAAGTTTATGTGGAGCAAAAACAATCCAAAACCCCTTGTAGAATATTTTCTTAAAATCGTGGTTAACCATTTCTTAAAACCCCAAAGTTCTCAAAGTATTTTGTTCTTATTTCAAAACTCCACCTTATCATTACATTCAACATTTTAATTCAAGCATCTAATTTAACATATGTTTCAATGCCTTCATTTTGTATTTCCATAAAACCAACCCACCATCATCAATTTATAAGAAAATCTATATCTTTATTTCTCAACCTTTTGATTTGAATACAAATTTACTTAACCATCCACAAAAATCTTCAAAATCTCTTAGCTTTTTATCAACAACTCATATTCATCAAGTAACCAACGATACTTGTATAAAACTCCACCGATTCATATTTTATTTTTATTTCACATATCAAATTCTATTTAGGTTTTGCTTAGTTTTAAAAATTCAACACAAACCGTAGTAAACCACAAGGAGTAGTCAAGATCCTACCTCATAGAAGATCCACCATCAAGAATCAAGCCCCGTGTGAGCTCCAAATCACCAAAGCCCAACCCATGCAACTTCAAGGGAGCTTTTAACCCATATCCACACTCTCCAATAGCCGCTCATTCAAGGAGACGGCAAGAACTCCAACTTCGACGAACATTGAAACCCTCAAGAACCTCCAAAATCTAAATCCTAGATCACTCATAAGCTTTAGAGAGAGATAGTGAGGAAAGAAGAGAAAATGAGGAATCTAACCCAAAAATTGAGATTTATAGTCTCTGTCCGTCACAAACCGATCAATCCATCTCGAGACCGATCGATCGGTCTTCGTGACTGCACTGTTGGTCCAACTTTGAACAAAGATATCTTCCTCATCCGAACTCAAAATAGTGTTGTTCTTATGCTCAAACTGAAACTCCAGAAGTCTACTTTTCAATGGTTCAAATCTCATACCATGATTCATTTTGTAAAAAATGTTATGGCCAATTTGGTAAAGGTATGCCACTTTTCTTCACACTATTTTTACATATTTTTGTCCGAACATCTATTAGAGCCTCATATTCTTTCTCTAACACATCTTTCATGTGTATTCAAGTTCAAAACACTCACCAAGATCGAGTTTTAATTCTTACTTCCATCAAAACTTAATTATTTCTAAAATAAAACGGATCGGGATCTTACAACGCCCATCTTCTTACCAACCCATCTTCTTTCATAAATTAGATACCAGAAGGTTTCATAAGGAACCAAAAAAAAATCCAGTGAGGGTGCCCCAACCCGCGACCAACCAAGTCGTTAGCCACCACCGCTGAGTTACTGCCGCCGTTCACCTCTCCCTCACCTCCGATCATCAACGTCTCTATCATCGGTAAGTTCCAGCGACCCTCCCCATCTCTTTTTCAATTCCCGACCATCTCTTTCCCTCTATATATATATATATATATACATATACACACATGTCCCTCCATCACACAGCAATACCGCCACCACTCACTACCACTAGTGTTCACTACCTTTTAACACCATAACGCCATTAATGAACGAATCCGATCGTTGGTACTGGTAAATTAAAATATTTTTATTTAATAAATTTTATTAAAAATTATTTTTTTTAAATTTATTTTGGACTTGTCAAAAATAAGATCTGATTAGTTAAGTGCCACTCCTCGATGAGTAGATCAATGTTAATTTTGTGATTTTGATAAATTCTAAGGCCAAGTCTTTGATTTCTAGAGAAAGTGGTGGATCTGGGTTCTGGGCCTCTCTTGAGAAGGAGAGAAGCAAATGACGAAAAGTTGGAAGTGGGTCACAGGGAAGGAGACTGTTCTGTTAGACCTTGTTTGTTTGATTAATTGTTTTAGCTAGATTATTGTTTAATTACTTGTTTACCTTCTTTAGTTTTTATAATTGATTTAATCAAAAATATATATATTATAATTAAGTTTTTCAAAAACTAATATAAAATTTTAAGAATTAAGAATTTTAAATAAAAACCTAAAATCTCCTTTTAAAATGAAATAAAAGGTTATTTGTTAATTAGGAGAAGTTTAAAATTTATTTTTTATGATCCTCACTTTAAACTACGCACCAGATTTGTGTTTTAACTATTTAGTTAACTTGATTATTTTGTTGTTCATTTAAAAAACTTATTCAATAAAAAGTTTAAGATAAAATATATTTTAAAAGTTTTATTAAACTCAATATCTTTTCTATTGCATATTTTAATTAGTAAAATCTTGATGGTTATCACAAATTATATTTTTACATATTATGAATAGAGTTTTTTACAAATAAGACTTAAATTTTTATTTAAAATTAAAGCTTTGCCTAATATTTTAATAAATTAATATTTTGCTTACATAAAGATTTGATAATACTATGAGTTAATAATTTTTATAAAAATCAAGTTTTAAGATAAGAGAAGTTAAATGATCAAAATAAGAACCAAATAAAAAAATAAAATTATTTATGAAAAATAAACCTAACTAAGTATTTTGGGTATACCTTTTTAAAGAACTAGATTTTAATAAAGTACCTTAAAATAATAAATATACCGGTAATTAGTAAATGTCAAAAATAAATAAATAAATATATAGAATTATAAAATAAAATAATATAATGTTATCTAATTGTTATTTTAACATGTTTATTGGATTGGAGATCCTGAAGATATATAAAGTTAAATGATCCATCTACAAGATAAGAAAACCTCTAGACTTTCTAATTTCTCTCACGATAAATTTCCTTCAATGCATCTAAGAACATAGGATCAAAAACAAGAATAAAACTAGAAAACAAAAAGACGTAAAATGGATTAAGCATACTTTTTGAAGTACGCCTAATTTGTATGATTTGATTGTTCTTTGCGTGAATAATTGTCGTTTAATTTTCTTTAACTTCATAAGGAGTTTGTATTGTGTGATTAATGCTCCATTTAAATGCCTTTAATCACTACTTTAATAAAGCAAAAACTGTACATTCACAGGGTGTAACAATTAAGCAAAGTAAATATATAATGAAGAATTGTATCATATGCTTATTGGGTTGCACATCTTGCCATGCTTAGTTGCATATCATGTTATTGTTAGTTATACTTCGGAATGTATGTTAGCATGAGCATTGTCACATTTGCATTCTAGCATATTGGAGTTTTTTTCACGTCTTCCATTGTGGGTGGGGGATACATAGAATTTTTTCTTTTCTCGGTTCTAAATCTAGGGCGTCACTGGTTTCTAGTTTAATAAATATTTTGGGATGTATTCCCCATGAACACCCTGGGTGCGTCCTCGGTGTAGAAAATTATTTATAATGAAAATTATTGGACACCATAGGTTCGTCACTAGTATTCTGACTTTCGTATCCTAGACTTTGGCTTGACACCAACGCGACATCTCGGATCTTAAGGTGGGTTTATCGATTTGCGCATTAGTTGATATTATTTCTTGGCCAAAGGGTGGCCTCATCAAACGTTGCTGCCATTCTTATAGTAAAACAGCTGTGGCATGAAGCACGACAAAGGATTTACTGTGAGATCCTGAACCTTTTAATTTTGAGTTGTTTATATACGTAATACTTTTATTCCAGTATATGATAGCCTCGATGCATGATTTATGCTTTAAAGTTGTAGAACAGCATGTGTAAATGTGTTTTACACTTTTTCGAACTTTGTTTAGGTTAGTTAGGTTGCTTTTGAGCCTTAAAACAGTAGCAAATTCTAGTATGCCTCTACTGTGGAGTTCGGTCGACTGGGGGGTCCAGTTCGGTCGACTGAACTGGTTTTTCTGAGTTTGGTCGATTGAACTCAGTAGTTTGGTCAACTGAACAGTGCATTTTTTGTTTTTCTATAAATATCCCAGTGGCGGGATTTTTGAGACCAAAACCTTTCTTCAGACCTAAGTTTCCCTTTTCTTTTCATTCTCTCAAGATTTGGGGACCCGGGGCTTGGTTTTGAGTTAGTTCCTTTGTTGATCCTTGCTATCGAGGCTGAGGGCTTCGCATCTATCCGGTCGGATTCTTGTTCTGACGCTGTTCAGTTTTGAGACATCGAGTTCTCGACTCTTCGAGGTAGGATTCTAGACCCTACTACTGTATAAGGGTGATATATGTGATTATACATGTTTTCACCGGGTAAAAAATACATCAAATGTGATTTTCATGTATAACCGTAGTTTTTTTGGTAAATGTGGATTTTTTACCCCTTTTCCCTGTTGTATACATGTTTTGGGTACATGATATCTATAGTTTTCAAAAGGAGATTTAAAAATGGTGATTTGTGAAATATGGTGAAAGACGTCTTTTGGAGGTTTGGAGCTAACCCACAGGGTTGAGTCTCACATTTTAAACGTTTTGTTGGAAATGGTTTTAGATCTCCATTTTGATGGATTGGATCTCTTTTATACATGTGTTGTATAAACTATTTTGTGGGTTTTTCGTAATTGAGTTACGGTGAGTTCTTAAATATTCTCCATAGATGTCCGTGACAGTGAGTGTGTTGAGTTGGACTTCCATTACTCCTTGGTGTAAGCCCAGAAACGTGCGCAGAGTAGGTCCTTACATGCCTTTGGGTTAATCCCCGTAAACGAGGTTGGTGGGTGCTTAGTGCTCTCAGGTTGTGATCTCATAAACAAAGTGGTTGTGTGGGTGCTTAGTGCCCTCGGGTGTGACCCCGTAAACTAAGTCAGTTACCTCCGTTAATGGCGTTGTTGTTGTAACTCCATACAGAATTTGTCATTACTAAACCTACGGGTTGAGGGTAATGGACGAGAGCCTATAGTTGTTACTTTTGTCGACATGGCAGCGTCGATACATAGGACTACATTTATATCTTTCTCCTCGCCTGAGTGGCCTGAATGGAGCTTACTGTTTTATTTACAGCTTTTCTTTAACTGTGGCATGATATCTATTATGATGATATGCATAGTTTGAATGATGAAAAATGTGGAGTTTTATGAGATAAAATATTTTTGAGACTCGTGTTAGTCTGACGAAAACTTGTGACTTTGGTAGGAAAATCTTTTTGGCTTCCGTGGTTGAGCTCGTGTGTGTGTAATTGCATAGCCTGCTTTACAGTTTTATTGTCTATGTTCTATTGGCCTTCGGCTCACAGTGTGGGATTTTGCTATAAAACCTTTTCAGGTGAGCATGAGGAGTTGACCTAGTTCCAAAGATGATGAAAGACTTCCTGTAGTTTTCCCTATTTTTGTACATGTACTTTTACATGTAATGCCTCTGACAGCTGGTTTTGTACGCCTTTAGGCGATATGTTTATTCATGTATGAGATGCATATTTCTAGTTTATGAGAGTTGAACTGTGGAAACTTTTATCCAAATGTTGTACACTTTGATTTCCAACTGTAAAACCTATTTTTTAAAATGAGTGTTTTGGTGGGCTTTCGCGTGACCCTGGTATTTGGGGCGTGACAACTTGGTATCAGAGCTCTGGGTTCAAATATCTATAGCTGTGGGAAAGAGGGTACATCCCCTTGTGAAGATGTATGTGTGCTTGATTGCATGTGTTACAACGTTTTCCTAACATAGCATGATAGCTTGTGGTCTATACGTGTGTATGGAGGTTGGACCTTATGATTGATTAGTCTTGCCTTCGGGCGTTTGGATTAACATACTTGGGAGCCATGTTAGAGACGCGTTTCGTGAGCGTGATTTCTAGCAAGGAATCTGAGTAGGTTGTTCATAGTGACGAATCCTTGTTGGTTTTTCTCGGTATGTGAGATGTGATGACATGATATTATGTGGCTATGTGTTAGCATGCTTATCTGTCTTTTACGTTAGCAATAACATGTTGTATGGATTCTTATCCTCTTACGTTGCTTTCGTATAAAGTTATGCCCACTAGGGAGGACGAGGACGAGGTCGAGGCCGTGGCCGTGGCCGTGGTTCTGGCCGAAGGGATGTTCTAGTCCCAGATGTTGGGGATGCTAATGCACCCCAAGGACCTGTTGCTGCGGGAGATTTGTTGCGTGAGATGGTCGGCTCTATTCGATAAATGGCTGAGGCCTCTAGGGGGAGAGAGACCATACCTGAGCCAAAGGGGATGGTTGCGATGTGTGAGTTTCACTGTCTGGACCCTCCTACCTTTTCTGGAGATTCCAATCCCACAGTTGCCACTGAATGGCTGGAGCTGGTTACCAAGATTCTGGATTCGCGTCAGATTGAGGAAGATGATCTGGGGGTTATATGTGCCGCCTTCCAGCTGAGAGGGAGTTCTCATATGCAGTGAAAGTTTTCCAAGACCACAGTGACAGGCACTTTGGAGGCATTCACGAAGGTATTTCTGGAGAAATACTTTTTAGCGACTCTAAGGGATCGCTACAGGGAAGACTTCCTATTTCTGACGCAGGGAACGATGACAGTGATTGAGTATGAGACTGAGTTTACTAGCCTATCTCGGTTTGCACAGGAGATCGTACCTACTAACGAGTTCCGTGCAAAACGATTCCAGAGGGGTTTGAGGCCCGCTATTCGTGACAGAGTGGCGGCATTCAGGATGCAAGTCTTTACAGAGCTGGTGGAGACTGCCATGAAAGTGGAGGAAACTCTGAACGAGACGCGTAGAGACAGGGACAGCAGGGGTCAGTCAGATGGGGGAGGCACATAGTTCTAGGGACGCAGGGACAAGCGTCAACAAACATCTGCTCTGAGTTCTCATCCAGTGGGGTCGTATTTGCCATAGTCTTCTACATTCGCGCCGCCCATAGCTTCAATGGGAAGGTCAGATCAGAGAGCGCTTGTTTGTCATAGATGCCAACGACCAGGGCATCGTGCGACAGAATGCTGGGGGCAGAATGCCGGAGTGCAGCGCCTGTACAGGCACAGTCATAGTCGCAGGCACAAGGGAGAGGGCCAGTGGTATGTTTTGAGTGCGGCCAGTCTGGGCACGTCCGTAGGAACTTCCCTAGAGAAGGGAGTGTGCGGAGTACAGCAGGTGCACCAGCTATTCCATTAGGCCAGGGGAGACAGATGTATTCATAGCCTAGAGCTTAGACATCCCGTTTTGCAAAGGGCGAAGCTTCAGTGCAGTCGGGCAGGCAGTCGGCAGTGAAGGGCCACAGTGGGCCAGCCAAAGCTTATGTTCTTACAGATCCTAGTTCATCCAGAGCATCGGTCGTACCCGATGTTGTCGCTACCACCTCCGTGATCAGAGGTACTCTTCTAGTCTTCAGATCATGGGCCAAAGTTCTTATCGACACTGGAGCATCACATTCGTTTATATCTTCTACTTTTGCATCTGCATTGGGGTTACAAATGGACTGATTGGATATTACCTTTAGTGTAGAGACTCTAGTCAGTGGGAGTGTGACGTTGAGTCTTGTCTATAGATCCTATGTTTTGGAGGTTGTCGGTCATTGTTTAGAGTTTGACCTTATCATTCTAGACATGACTGCGTTCGATGTCATCCTAGGGATGGATTGGCTGACCACCTATCGTACCTTTATCTATTGCGATCGACGGAGGGTAACGATTTGTACACCGGCGGGAGATTATTTCTCTTTTGTGGGAGATCGGGATGAGGGTTTGATGTTTGTGCCCAGTGATGTGTGGAACCAGGGAAACCTGGGTTTCCTTTTCTCATCTCTCACGTCGGATGAGGAGGTTGGAGTTCGAGGAGAGTTACCTCCGGTGGTGTGCTACTACTCGAATGTTTTTCCTGACGACCTGTTTGAGTTACCACCGAGCCGTGAGGTAGAATTCTCTATTGACCTAGTTTCTGGAGCTGCTGCCATATCTATGCCGTTCTATCATTTTGCACCCGCTGAGTTGCGTGAACTCAAGGTACAGTTGCAGGAGTTGCTTGGCAGGGGGTTTATACGCCCGAGTACTTCACCGTGGGGAACTCCTGCTCTTTTTGCGAAGAATGATGATGGATCTCTGCGTTTATGTATTGATTATCGGAAGCTAAATCAAGTGACAGTGAAGAACAAATATCCGATGCGAGGATAGATGATTTGTTTGATCAGTTGAAGGGTTCGAGCTGTTTCTCAAAGATTGACTTGAGGTCGGGATATCACCAGTTGAGGATTAGAGATGAGGACATAGCGAAGACCGCCTTCTAGACTCGCTATGGTCACTAGGAGTTTCTGGTTATGCCGTTCGGTCTGACGAACGCACCTGCTATGTTCATGGGATTGATGAACCAGATCTTCCATCCTTGCCTGGACAGTTTTGTGGTGGTATTTATGGATGATATTCTGATATATTCACCCACTAGAGAGGCACACGAGGATCACTTGTGGATCGTTCTACAACTTCTGAGAGAGCATTGCTTGTACGCGAAATTCGAGAAGTGCGAGTTCTGGATGTCTGAGGTGAGGTTTCTTAGACACGTAGTGTCGACAGATGGAGTAGCAATGGATTCATCGAAGACAGATGCAGTGATCGGTTGGGAGCGACCAAAGAGTGTCTTTGAGATATGTAGTTTTCTGGGTTTAGCAGGTTACTATCGGCGGTTTGTGAATGACTTTTCTAGACTTGCTGCACCGATGATGCGTTTGACGCAGAAAGGAGTTGTGTTTGTTTGAAGTGAGTCCCGTGAGTCATCTTTCCAGGAGCAGAAGAAGAGACTGACTAGTCTGCCAATGTTGATCATTCCAGAGCGAGGTTTGGGGTATACAGTGTACTGTGATGCATCACATGACGGTCTTGGATGTGTTTTAATGTAGGGAGGTAAGGTTGTAGCCTATGGTTCTCGACAGTTGAAGGCGTATGAGAAGAACTATCCTACACACGATTTGGAGTTGGCAGCCATGGTCTTTCCCTTGAAAACATGGCGTTACTATCGTTATTGTGAGCATTTCGAGGTATTCTCCGATCACAAAAGTTTGAAATACTTATTTTCACAGAAAGACCTGAACTTGCGTCAGCGACAATGGATGGAGTTGTTAGAGGATTATGATTTTAATTTGCAGTATCATCCAGGGAAGGCCAATGTTGTGGCTGACACTCTCAGTAGATCTCATAGGTCGTTAACTTCTGTGGCTATATGCGAGTGGGACATGCTTGGAGAGATTGGGGAGTTTGATCTTTACCTCAGGGAGACTGTGACGGGTGCTACTTTGTTCTCTGTAGTTTCACGACCTGCTTCGATAGCACGTGTGCTAGAGGTCCAGCAGATGGATCATGAGGCTCAGATGATACGAGACCGCGTTGCCAGTGGCGAGGATACAACTACATAGATTGTGGGTTCTGATCAGAGTTTGAGGTTGGCAAGCAGGTTGTTTGTGCCAAAGTCATGCCGAGCTGATCTTCTACATGAGTGTCATCATTCTCGTCTTGCCATGCATCCTGGAGGCACGAAGTTGTACCATGACTAACGTCGTCATTTCTATTGGACGGGAATGAAGCGAGATGTGATCTAGTTTGTTTCCCGATGCCTCACCTATCAGCAGGTAAAGGCAGAACATTAGAGACCGACAGGATTGCTACAGTCGTTGCCTATATCAGAGTGGAAGTGGGAGCATGTCACGATGGACTT
>JAOTRH010087360.1:0-16773 GCA_034768845.1 Heliamphora exappendiculata | reverse complement strand
AAGTTTAATAAAGATGTATTTTCTGGATCCCCGAGCATGTATTTTATGTCGGCGTTGGAAATTCTCCCAACACATATTTGATTGGTGGTTTTACCCGAGAAAAACATTAGAACTTTAAAAATAAAGAAATAATTGTGCCAATTGAATGATTACCACATTAAAATCAAAACAAAATCTATGATGTCAAATAGACAAATCATGCTTGGAAAATAAAAATAAAAAAATAACATACCTATGATAAAAAAGGATTTATTTTCCAATCCCATGTTTTGTTGTTGTTTGAGTCATTGATGAGAATAGAATCCTAAATTTTATAACATATTATCAATGACTTTAATTCAATTGAGAGAATTACCAAAAAAAACTTACCTACGACATATAAAAGTAAAGAACTATATAAAATAATCTAATTATCAAACAATGTCCTACCATTAGTCACTCCCTAGCAAATTTAGAACATCTTTTATAAAAGCTTTACGTAAAGTCCATTCGATTTCGTACAGTAAATTTAGAGAAAAAAATATAACAATTTGCAGTGTTTAATTTACATTGGATCTATACTATTAAATCAACAATTTTAAGCTTACACATCTAATCATACTTTTAGTACGTGTCCCTACATGTATAAAGGGTGTTTAGCTCAAATTTGTCGTCCTTGCCTATATCAACAACAAATGAAAGTTGTTAGAAAAATAACTTAAGCACTTGTTTGAAATTTAAATAGTATTGGTTAGTAAATACATCATCCATGCTAAGAATATGAATAAAAAAAATACCATAAAAGTTTTACAAAACTTAAGACAAACGTATGGGGAAATGAAAAAATAAAAAATTAGATTTGTATGAAAAAATAAAAAATAAAAATAAAAATTTTCAATATGCAAATCTGTATGGAGAAATCAAAAGTTAGATCAATGACTGATTTTTTGTTATATTAAACAATAGAGGGATGGAGGCGTACCATACCCAAATCTGAAAGCCTTAAGAGATTGAAAAACACTTTATTCATTCTCTTTCTCTGCTTCTAATAGTTGAATGGATCTCTCTCTCATCTGTTGGTACAAAAGGACCAGATATATATCTATACAAACATAAAATAAGAAAAATTAAATTATCTACCACATCAAAAAAAGAAAAAACATACAACCAACAATTAGGGTTTAATCAAAATAAAAGTAATTATATTGACGCTTCTAAATTTAAAATCGACAACTTTGTAAAGACAAAAATGACAAATTTAATCATGAAAATCCCTCTATATGCACCGTAAATACGTGGCCATTCAGAAATGTTCTTCAAATTACATCAAATAATAATTAAATTGACCACAAATAAATTATACGGATTAGAACCTCATTTATATGAAACCAACAAGCCGAATATCAAAAATACATTTTCAACAAATTAAATGTTTATAATCCACTTTTCCAAGACACACATGACAATTTGAAAAAAATCAGTTCACTAATTTGAAACCAATAATTACATGGATGAATAGGCACCGGGGTTAAAAGAATAAAAGCATGAATTTGAAAGCAACAAAACAGAACCAAAGAAAGCCATTGCTCGTCGAAAGAAACACGCCGATAGTGAAACAAAGAATCAATAACATAAGCTAACGAAAACCCATCAATCAAATGCAAAATTGAATCAAAAATCAACAACAATTATGCTGAATATAATTCAAAATAAAGAACCAAAAAAATATACCTATCAATTCTATAAATGATGTAGTGAAACAAATCGAAACCAAAAGAGATTTTGTGTCAAGCAAACTTGAAAATCTCATTTCTACAATAAATCAGGAATTAAGCCAAACAAAAAAAGAATCTTTTGTTTTATTATAAAGATATTAGCTAACTATCCAATTGGGAATTGAGCTAGATGGAAGTTTCTTATATTGCTTATTCTCTAATGCTTCGTAACAAAAAGGAGAAAACTCAGAATAATGAAAAAAAAAGTAAAAAATTTCTAGTGTATTTAGTTTTTTGTAATATGTAAAATCAAATATATACATGAGAAATAATATAGCTGAGCGAATAACTAACTGTAGCTTTATTTGACAGTTAATTAGAGTTTATTTACAATCTAACATAACTTTAAAAAGTAAAACTTTTACGTATAAGATAAAATATATATAACACTTACCACCAAGAATATATATTTTTCATCTGATTGTGAGATTGCTCATCTGATTGTTCAATAATATAACACTTACCAAGAATATAACTTTGTATAAGATAAAATATATATAACAGTTATGAGTATCTTTTTCATTTTTGTAAATTTTGTGAAAGTAATTATTTCAATTCGATGAACCACAGCGTGGAATACAATGTCGCCAGATTGTTTGCTAATCAATTTCTAACATAGAAAACAGAACAAAAAAAACTGAAGATAAAAGGGAAAAAATAGAGTGACTTCAATAAAAATACAGGAAGATTGGAGCAAAAATATAGAAAATGATTTTGATGTGTACCTAACTTTGTTCTTTCATAACCCTAAAATCACTGGTGGAACGAATGATTTTGCGCGGTGCGACGACGCGATCACGACGGCGCTGCGTTGGCGGAGGCAGTGCGGAGGCATCGCGGAACATCAGCGTCGACAGAGCGGCTGCGACAGAGGGTCAGCGTTAGGACTGCTGCATCAGGACGGCGGCTTTAGGACTGCGGGAGAGAAGGGTGTCGTGTCAGAGAGATGGAGGGAGAGAGAGAAGGGCACCGGGATGCGAAGGTGGTTGCGGGGGCACAGCGGCACGGTAGGGAAATATCGGCGACGTTGGTGGATGTACGACAGCGGGATGGGTGGAAGGAAGAATGGGAGAAAATCCTACGGTGATGTCGGGCTGAAGGATAAAAGGAGAGGAGAAATTTCAGGGATTGGGTGAGAGAGAGAGAGAGAGAGAGAGAGAGAGAGAGAGAGGACCTTTTTTTTTTAAATGGGCGTCTGAGTTTTGGGTGAGAGAGAGAACAGATGCGCTGGAGTATTGGGTGAGAGAGAGAGATATAGGCGCTGGAGAGACAGGCAAAAAGGGTGGGTTTTTTTTATAACCGTTGGATGATTTTTATTTTGGGCGGGGTTTAATTTTGACCCTCAATTCAAAATATGTATAAGACATTTTTTGCCTTGTTTTATTATATAGATAGTTACAGATATAGATTATAGATATAGGTATAGAAATATTCTTATAATTGAAGCTGCATAGTTCTGGTCTTTGAGTTACAACGAGCACCAATAGATCCAGAAAAACCTTTTTAGAACAGTAAATACTCACACGAGCACCAATTAGAATTTTTTTTGAATAACAAATATTCACACGTCCCAAACTCTCATATTTTACACTTAAAAGAATGAAAAAAAAATGTTAACTATGAAAAAAAAAATAAGAAAAGAGAAATAGTGGAAGCCATTCCTCCTCTTATTTAGTTATTCAAAAGATACATAGTGTTATTTTTTTTTTTCATTTGTTTGATACTAATTAATAAATAAATAAGATATTTGATACTTATTTATTTTTATAACATTTTAATATTAATTTAAATTATCATTTTTAATATAGACATAAAATATTATAATTGATAATATAAAAATAATTATATCCCTTTCTTTATTTCTCATCCGTTTTCTTTTAGTTTTGAAAGGATAAAAAACCTATTTATTCCCTCCATTTACTTTTTTTTTTCTATTCTTAAAAATTACCCAAACAACATAATAACTAACTATTTTTTTTTATTTTTTAATTTTTTCTTTAAATTCTTCCATTCAAATGAAGGCTTAAACTAAAGTCCCATTTGCTAGCGTTTATAGTTTTCTATTTTTTTATTTACAAAAAATAAAAAATATATTTTTATTTGTTTTTATAAAAAAATAAAAAATAAAAAAATATTTAGCACATAAATGTTTAGAAATTGTTAGTTGGAAGTTACGAATGAATACAATGGTTCGATGTGGTGGTCGGATGTATTATCCGGTGATGATAGTAAGCGGTAGAGATTGTGGTTGAAAGTGGTAATTGGAGACGGTGATCGGAGCAGGTGGTCAGCGGTGGTGACCGAATCGTGATGACCAAGGGTGTTAGCTGGGGATGATAGCAAGATGTAGCGATGGTTGTTGGAAGTAATAGTTGAAGATGGTGATTAAAGGTGTTAACCGGAAAAATAGTAAGAGGTAACGATGGTGGTCAAATATGGTGGGTAAAAGCCAAGACGATGGTTGGAGGTGGTGGCCAGAGATGGTGGCCGAATATGATAGTCAAATGCAGTGGTCGAACGTGGTAATCGAATGTAATAGTTGAAGATAATGAAAAAAAAATACAATTAAAATGCGTTTTTAAAACAAGTGAAAATACATTTTTTCTGTTTATAAAAATTTTATAAATTTTGAAAATTATTTACAGTTTTTTAAAAATAAAAATAGTTAATAAATATATTTTTATTTATAATTTACAAAAAAAATTTAAAAATAAAAATAAAAAACAAAAAACATAAACGGGTTTAGAAGGCTAGCACCCATGCAGTAGGCTAAATTCCGCTTGATAAGTATTCAAAGAAAAATAACAGAAACTTGAACTGATTTTGTGGATGAAGATGCTCAAAGAAGCTTAACAAGCACAGAAGCACTAATCGCGTAATTCAAAGTCCATAATCCAACGGGAACTTGCAGAAAAGGTAAGACGTATCAAGCCAGGGAAGAACCCCCAAGTCTGAAAGGTAATCAAATGTAGGAATAGCAAAAAGAACTCGACCCTTGTGACGCACATACACAATGCAAATCGCTATTAACTCTTCACGAAACACACTCGAATGGGGTGAGGCAACAAATTACGAAGCGTACAATCCGCAGATAGCCTTTACGATTCTCAACCATTACTCCATCATCACTAAGCTAGGATGAGGGAGGGTAGCGATTTCGAAAGTAGGTGAGCAGAGAAGCCCAACCAAAACCCTAACAGAGTCGAATCGGTAGGTTTTGGCATTCCGTAGAATATGATTGAAGCATTAGCCAGAAGTAAGAGATAGAATCGTATCTGAGAGTCGTATGTTGAGAAATCCTAACAGACCGGACAAGTGTTCTTTTTGTCTTTATATTTTTCGTTTTGCCGCTACCCTACTTTGCGAAGACGAAGGGTTCTTTCTTCACCTTTTCATCTGTGATTCTATGTCGCAACAGCTGTGACGGTAGAAATTAGGGTTCTTTCTTCACTATTTTTTGGCAAGTGCGCATTGGCAACAAACTTCTAAACTTCTTAGATTAAATCTCTGATACATTGTTGCATATTGCATTGGCTATTTCAGCATTTTCTATTCAATAAATAAGAAATTTTTATATGCTTCCAGCAGTTCACTGGTGATGGAACAACAGGAACAGCCGAAACAGTCGCCTTCGCTCGAAGATTGCTTGACGCTGTTGAAGGGAGAGAGAGACGAGCAACGCCTTGCCGGTCTCCTCCTCGTTACCAAATTCTGCAACAAGGATGACTACGCTTCCATTCTCAGGGTCTACGATGCCGTAGGTGCTCAATTCCTTGATCGCCTCTTGAGAACCGGTACTGGATACTCTTGTCTCTTGTTTGGTTTTCCCGAAATTTAACGAGAAAATGAAGATAAAATCTAATAATTTGGAACAATATATGTTCTCCTACTATATACTATGGGGTTGTTTGTTATTTCGGATTGGATCAGATCAGATAATAAGTGATACTGGGTCCCACGAATATTGATTATACAATAGGATTGCAGATAAAATTATATATCTAGAAATTTAATTCATATTTGGTTAGAATGAGATGAAAAATGAGATAAGAGTGGTAGCTATTATTAATTATTGAATAAAGAGAAGATAATGTGGGATCTGGTGCTAATAATACTCGGGACGGCCTTAATATTAATTATCACGAGAATAGTCTATCATATACAGGACCATTAGTTCTAGTCCGACGATACAAATATGGGACTATTAATTCTGAGGAGAGGATTTTTTTTGGTGAGGTCTCATATCCTCTAATCCCATCGAATCCATCCTTAGTCCCACACAATAAACAAGTCCTATCTCTATTAGAACTCAAAAAAGAGAGAATATATGCTGTTTGTGAGTCTAATACAAGTAATTTGATTTATACGTTTGTACATATATACAAACTACAGATATATAAATATCTTTTTTTCGTTGGTATACATGAAATGTATATTTTACAATTCATATAATTGTTTTGCTCTTGGCAACCATAGTTATAGTTTAGGTTTGTCTTGAGGTTTCATATTTTAAATGGTTTTAATGTTCTGTTGGATGTTTTCTCTGGTAGGGATGGGAAAAGGAGGTTTGAGTGGAAGTGGAGGTGACAATCGTGATGTGTATTTACAATTATCGGTTACGATTCTTGCTGCATTATGTCGGGTTCCTGAGATAGCTTCATCTGAAGATATGGTCTCAAAGATCCCTCTCATGTTGGAGATTATGTCAAAGGAGTAAGACTGTCCAATAAAGCAATCATTACTTCCTTTCAGAGCAATTACATTTCATGAATAAGTGTAGGAAATACAATTGAGAAGACAAATATATTTACTGGTTCAGAAAATTCTGATAAAAAATATTTCAAAACGTAATGGAATATGTAAAGTTCAGAATGATTAATGGGAAGTATGGTAGATAACTCTACCTATCAAACACAGTAGACATAGCATACAATGTTTGTTAGGAATAGACATGTGAATTGATTAATGAAAGGTCATACCCAGGTTTCCACGTATGCCAGGGTTTTGGAAAGGTAGCAAGCAAGCGATGAGAATGAAAGTCGAGGTTACTCGTTGCGCGGATATGATGACCATATTTGAAACAATCTTAGATCTGTAAGTTAGCGGGTGATTTGCAAAATCTCATGTCTTGTGACTCTGTCTTCCCACAAACTGAGAAATATTGTTTGTTTGTGTTTTTTTTCTTTTGTCTAGTTAATATGGTACAAACATAGGGCAGTGGTTTTGGAACTTCTATTTAATCAGAATTAAATGTATAGGAAAGGATATTACAAAGATTTGGCGCCCTTATGCATAAGTGTTATGGGGCAAGCTGTTGGAAAGAGAAATGGGATCTGTTTTCACGTCACTCTGCATTCCAAAAAAAATAAGGATAATTATGTGTACAAAAGGAGTCAAGTAGCCCAGAAAGCAATCACCAATTAGAACAGGTTGGTCAATCTAATTAATGCTTCTTTATCGAAGGTGATGGAGTTCAATATGGGCAGTTCAGCTAAGATCTTCGGACTCAGGGCTGCAACTTTAGTGGTTTGAATCTGATTGAATTTGAGCACAGCCCAGCCAGTAGGTAAGTGCAGGAAAGAATCTAAGCCACCTTGGATGGATTTGTGTTGAATATCCCAATTGAACCCCAGCACGTGTTGGGCTAGGGCTGAGATGCTATGAAATCTTTCATGGCTTATTGGTAGGAGCATCGGAAATTTACACCTTCACTCTCCTAGAGTTGTGAAGCTGTAAACCTTAAAGAAGTTAGAAACTTGTTATCTATATTCCTATTATCTACTCAGGAGTCAGGAGAAGTGGAAGAGCTGCATGTATTCACTTCCTTTCTTCCATTTAGGTGTTCAGACCTCTGTGTGCATGTGGTCCCTGAACTTACAAAAACAAAAACAAAAAAATGCAAAATTTATCTACTGGCATAGGATTACAAACCAGTCTGTCCGCCTTCATTATTATGAAATCTTAGTGTCTGTTGTGTTTATTATGTAATAGCAAATCTTTTTCTTCAACTATCCTGTCTTCACATACCCAGTGTAACCAGGGTTAACATGATTTGTATAAGATGATGGTGGACAAGAAGCTCATGTTAGAGTTTTGAAACCGTTGGTTTTGAGCAGATTGTTTCATTACTTGAGTTGTTCTCAACTAATCATTTTTTTATTGAATCCTCCCGAGTGGGTCCGATCATCTTTCGAAGATAGATTGCTATTTGGTGGATCAACTTGGCTTATGTGATTCAATCAAATTTACAAATGGATCACTTTTGCATGGAAAATTCAACAATCCAAGAAATCAGTGGTTTAAAGTGGAAGCATGTGTTATTTATCTTTGAATGAACCTTAAGAATTTCAATTGTTATTCCTAGGACAAAAGCCACTTGAAATTTTTGTTGAAGGGCGCTTTCTCTGTTCTATCCAGATTTAAATTTGAGGTCATAAAATTTGTTGGAACAGATACTAGAAAGCTTGATTTTGGCTGATTCTCTCAATCTAAGAGGATGGAGTTGTTTGTGGAGATTGGAAACTGGCTGCCTGTTGGCCACTATATTTTATTTTTTTACAATGTGATGAAACAGGAAGTGTGGACACTTCTAAACAGGTCATGCGTCTGTGTCTTGATATAATACATATTAGAACTTTTTTACACCATTTTTTTTTTGTAGAATACAGATTGTGAGAAATGATTTCTTATTAATATATTAGTAATGTAGGAAACGTAAATGTATTTGTTTTCATATACACATAAAAATAAATTTTTTATTTGTTGTCGTGCTCCTCTCATGATTTGTTCTAATTTCTTGAAAATTGTCGTGTCTGCGTGTTCGTGTACCATGCTTCTTAGTTGATGAACACAGAAAGATAAGAGTTCTCATCTATCGTTGAAGGGCATGCTGTTATACACAGTTCTAAGAAAGTAGTGTTATCTCAAGAGTAGACAGGGAAAAGGATAACACCGTTGCATCCATATACCTTATGGTGAAGGTTCCACTAATTTGATTTAGTTATATGCATGAGATGGGGGAGATTAACGACACTTATAATGAAGGTAGTTAGGATGGATGAAATGGGGAAATGCTTCCTTGCTGTTGTGTGATCATATGACTTTTGCTAAGATGAAGGATAGGAAATAAATATTGATTGAAGATAATATCGAGATATTCAATGGTTGATCCGCCACGTGCAACATTAACCACTTAGGCATGTTTGGAGCACCGGACACGGAGGGATTGTGTGAGACTTGATTCTTTTTAATTTTGTTATGTATGTATGTAACGTGTTGATTATCGGTTTAATCGTTATAGAAAAGTATGTTTCTATATGTTTTATGCATGCGTTGGCTTAGATATGCATGTAGGTTTCAATCCCGGTTCTGTTGGGCGTTATGGCAAAAATTTGGTTTTCTTTCTAGACAGAGCGGTCTGTCTGCGTGAATTGTTTAAATGCTAGTTCATGGCTTTGGTTTTTGAACCCAATCTTATTGAGCAAGCTTCATTCTTTCTCTTTTGAGAGAAAAACTAAACCCTTAGCTTTCTCTCTAGCTTTTGGCTTGTTTTGGGCCCGGTTTTTAGCGTTGCAATAGTTGATCGTTGATATTCTCATCGTGGGCTTTGCGTTCATCCGAACGGAATCTCGTTTTGGCGACTTCGGTTTTTTGCCCGTATTTAAAGTCTCGAGTTTTTAACTCTTTACGGTAGGATTCTAGATTATCTTACTTTAAAAGGGGGCTACATGTTATTTGTATGCATTTTTACCTTTTTAAAGTGCTATATACATGTTGAACTTTGTGTTTAAACCTTGTTTGGTTGGATAAAAAGCATGTTATGCGTTTTTACGGTTAATTACAAAATTGGTGGACATATATGTCGGTAGTTTTCGAAAATATGAGTTTTGAAAACCGGACAAATTTATGTATATGTTGCGAAAACGTAGTTTTGGAGGTTTGGAGCTAACTTTTGGGGTTGAGCCTTGGTTTTAATGATTTGGTTGAGAGGGTGGAAACATTTTTGAAATGTTGGTTGATTTCCATGGTTATATGGATGACGTGACTGTATGCGTTTAGACGTTTTGTACATAACTGTGTGCGTACAAACGTTTTGTTAAATAATGCTGTGTGCCTTTGTAAGAAATTGCATATTGGGGCTGATAGTTGTCTTGCGGTGAAAGACCGTAAAGAATTGCATATTGGGGTAGATGTTGGTTCTGTGGTGAAAGACCTTAAAGTATTGTATGATTGGGTTAGTACTGTCCTACGGTGAAAGACCCTAAAAGAGTACAAGTTGCATATGAATCATTGTTGGTTGTGAAGCTTGGTTGGAAAATAACGTGTTGTTTGTGTTTATTAACTGTTGGACGTTATGGAATTATATAAAAACTGGTGGTTTTAAGAATGGAAAACCATTTTGAGACTTGTGTCGTCGAGTTATTCATATAATTCGTGATTGCATGTTATGCTTTTAATTCATGCTTGTCTGTTCCTATCGGATTTCAGCTCATGTTGTGGGATTTAAAATATTTCAGGTGAATTTAATCACGTAGATTGATCTAAAGGAGTCCCAGAGGTGGTGGAAGACTAAAATTCTTAGTTTTGTTGTTCGGTAGTTATTACCATTTTGTTAATGGATCATGTAATAATGTTATTTGTGTCGGATTTGAAAACATATGTTTTGTAAGCCAGAGGGCCTTGATATCAATGCATGTAATGTTTGTGTGATAATGAGAGGAACCATGGGTTGGTTGTTTTGGTTTCATGGTTATATAAAACGGTTCTCATTGGGTTGGTTTCTACATTTTTAATAATCGTTTTCAGTTGATTTTACGTTTAACATCAATTCTTGTGCCTCGAGGAAGGGTTGAACCTTATTTTAGTTGGCTTGTTATGCCATGGAGGTTTTCAAAAAAAAAAAAAAAAAAGGAAAAAAGTGTGAGTGCTGCGTTTCAAAGGAGGTGTTTTGAAAAAGGGTCCAGAGCCAGACCGCTCGACGGACCGCTCTAGCGGTCTATCGAGCGGTGGAGGTAAATACACTGTTTTGTGGTTGGCGTGGCAGAACAGTGGGCATGCAGGGATTGCTCGAGCGGTCTTTTTGACCGATCGAGCGGTCTGTGCAGTTTTCTTGAAAACTTTGGTTCTTTGTTTTAAAGTTTAGCTCTTGGGGACTATGACCTTATTTTTTTAGGGTTATTCTTTTACATAAAATAAACCATCGGAAGTGCGTTTTTCAAATGTTTTAAGCTCGCTTTCGTTTACGTTCTTGGACCAGTTTGGGCTTGGGTGGTTTTGATGGATCTTGGTATCTCAAAATGAATTTTCTTGGGTGATTCGCGTGACCCAGGTTTCGAGGCGTGATAGATTGGATTGGCTTAAAAACATGTGGGGCCCACATTTCAAGTTTTGTCTAATAGGATAACTAATCTTGCGTTTGTATCACGGGATTACTATAAATTAACTTGCGAATGAGGGATTGCTAATCCCTCATTCATGATATTAATAATTCCAAGCTCTCCCTTGGTATTATTAATACCAGATCCCAAATTATCTTTTCTTTCTTATTTAATGGTAAGAGATAACTCTACAACTCTTATCCTATTCTTATCCCACTCTAACCAAATATGAACCAAATTTCTCATTGTATACATAATTCCATCCTTAATCACTTAGTATATAAAAAAACATGTGGGACCCCTCAGTATTACTTATTCTTCATATTCTTTCCAATTCTGTCCGGAATAACAAACAAGCTTGTGTTGATGGGATAAGAGAATCACGAAGTAGTGATTTGGCTCAGTTGTGGGTAATAACATGGTTAAGAGGAATGCGAAAGGACATGGATTGATGCCACAAGAAACTACACGATTATGTTGGATTTAACTAAAAAATAGCTTTGCAGGATCTATTGAAGAAGAAGTATTTATGCAGCTAAGCTCCAAGTTGTTGAGATTTGAGGCTAGTTGGGTTGTAGATTAGGGAAATTGACCAAGATGTTTTTACAAAATAGAATCCAGTTGGATGAAATGAATTGTTTCTTCTCTGCTATTGTGTGTGAGACATGTCTATATGATAGAATCAAAATTCTAAAGATGATGGCTAAAAGACTACTAGATCTATATCACTGATATAGTTGGAAATGAAACGTGTTTACATGTAATGAACATCGCAAAAATGAGGAATGCTGATACAGACAAGGGGTAAGAACCAAATTGTGATGGGACTATAAATGACTGAATTTTTCAGAAGCTAGAAAGTGGCACCGACTGTGACAAGGCCGGAGAAAGGTTGTTAAATTGTTTGCTCATGGATACAGGACAGTATTTCATGCAGCAGTGAGGAGTACAGGTCTATGCAGGCCTTGGAAAAGGAAAAATGGCTGTGAGGCTGGTGAATTATGACATTATGTCTGACTAAGAGGAAATATAGCCGTAGACAGCATGTATTGGGTAACTGATCTTGTTTAGTAATTCCTAAAATTTCCTGGGAGTGAGTTTCCCTCACTTCGTTCGTTGTGCTCATGTCTGTCTGTCCGTCTATTTACTTGATATCAACCTTTGAGTCTCTTGATTCTGCGTCACTCGGGGTGCTCCTGCTCCTGTATTCTTATGACCCTGAATAATACTCCAGACAATAATGAGTATAATTTGCTAGAAAATATTCATGCTATGTGTTCATTGAGAAATTCTCTCTCTCTCTCTCTCTCTCTCTCTGTTAGTTCTTTTGTTAAGTGTTGATTCTCAGAAACAGCCCCCTTAGTTACTTCCACATATCTGATGGTGCCATCTTTCTTTCTTAATCACAGATGAACCCAATGGGCCATCTATTTTTTATTTTTATTTTTTACAATTACATATGACCCTAATATCATGTTGTTTGAGTACAGATTCAGCTCATCTGTTACTGAAGAGTGCTATGAATTTTTATTCCTGGTGTCAAATGCCCATAAAGATGGAGTTTCAAGATTGTATGATTCTGGAGGCATTAGTGTGCTAGCTTCTCAGATATCTACTTTGCCTGATGGTAATTGATTTTAGCTTTTACTGGAAAACTGTTATATAGTTCAGTAGGTGCCATCCTAATGCTCTAAAAAGACTAAAATAGCATATAAAGGCTGTTTTTCTTCCGAAGCATCCATGGTAATTGCATAGTTTATCCTCATTGCATTAGTTCATAGGAATGTTGTGGGAACAGTCACCATCCTGGCATAATGATCCATGGCAATTGCTGTCATTTGTGGCACCTCTAGTGATTAGCACCATAATTATTGTGCAATCTACATCTACTGAATTGTTGCTAGATATATATTTACACGGTCCATTGTTTTGTGGTTCTTGTGGATGAAACTTGTGGAGTTCAATGTCGGTGCAGGTTCTCCCTCGGTAGAGTTTGCCATGAGACTCGTTCAGTTGGTGATAAGTAAGCTGTCCCCGCATACCATTAACAATGAATACCCATCAGAGCTGGCAATGATGGTGAGCTTAAATTTTATAGAGCATTTAGTTGGCCATCTTATTGCGGAGTTCATAATTGTATTTTTCAATTAAGTTGCTTCAGATGTTTTTGTTTTTCAAACATTTCGCTTATGTTTAAATTGGTAATGTAGATAAGGTTTTAAACATTAATCGTTATTGCAGGTCAGAACAATAGCCAAACAATTTGCTGTGTTGCACAATGCATTGAAGTTTGAAGCGCTTCACCTACTATCTACCATCATCTCCTCAAAATATTCTGTATGCCAGTGTTTTTTATTATGCTGAATTGGTTTATGATATTTAGCGCTAGCTGACAGTAGTAAAGTGCTTTTATCATTCTAAATTCCCCTCAATTTTAATTTGCATTGGTCCTAAATCCTAATATCTATCGGGTGGAGGACTGCTTATTGAGATTTAAGTTTGGACAATGTGAATAACCTGTCCATGTGTTATTCCATGCTCTATGCTTAACAGTTAAAAAAATGCTTAGATTAACAAAGATTCACAGGTTGAGGAAATTGGGATTTAAGCTGCGATGAACCAATAAATTGAAAGCTTGGTTTGTATAAGTTACTAAGTGAAATCATTGATTGAATATTTTTAGGACTGAAGGCCTAACCTTATAGCATTGAGAAATTAGTTTCCATTTATTGATATTATTCAAATTTCGTATGTTGTGATTGACATCGGGACTTGTATCTGAATATCTGCTCCAGCTTCAGGCATCACTTGTTGAATTGATGAAAACAATTGAAGTTTTTTGTTTTCAAAAATAGCTTCTGAAAAGCGTTCTGCAAAACAGCTTTTAAACATGGCCAATAATGTTTCTCAAAATTTTAAGTGTCTTTGGAGACAGCATTGTAAGGGAATTGAAGTTTTGAAGGCCAAACAATCGCAACTAACCTAGTGATGCGATGCGTTGCCGCTAGCAACACAAAATTGAGCATGCTCATATTGTTAGGCATGTAGAGCCTAGTTAATTTTTGGGGGATCCGACTCATGACCCAACTTGATTATTAGACATTATGGTTTAAAATAGATTTTCTTTGTGAAGTTTAGTTCATGGAGTGGAGGTGGGAGCCTGGAAAATTTTTTTGACGTGTTTTTTTTTTTTTTTGGCTTTTGACCTGTTTGTGAGTCTTTATATTTGTTGTTTCTGTTAAGGTTTTTATTTAGCCCTTGTAATTTTGTATCGCATCTTCTCATAGTAAAAGCTGTCGCAACTCCGTGAACGTAGCTTTAGTTTTGGATGAATCACGTAAAATCGTGTCTTCTGTGTCATCGTATTCTATCTCGTTGGTTGTTTTTTGTTTTCTGGCACAACACATATCTATATTTAAGTTATGTGCTTTGAGACAACTAGTACACATCTGACAACATTCATATTATCTGATTTTAACATTTTTTTGGGGGTAATTAATCTGATTTTAACATTACCTTGCATTATCTGGTCAACTCCAAAGTTTATATCATATAATAAATACATATAAACTGCCTTATTTTTTTTTTCAAATAACAAAAATGACTCAGTTTGTAGCTGTTATTCCACAATAGTTATGTTTTTAATTAAATGCAATAGTAAATATACGGTTTCTGTAAGCTAAGCATTAACATTTATATATATTTTTTCCTTTAGCTGTCTGCCTTGCTGCTGTAGGATTAGTAAAATTTGGCCCACTGCTTGTGTTGGTTATTTAAATAAGGTTGTCTATTCATGTATGAAGTAAACAAACTTGTAGAAGAAATTCATGTTTGTCAGATAGCCTTCAAATTATCCATTATGGCGGTTCCAGAGTACTCCCAAGAAAACCAAAAGTTTCATAACCTCCAATGTTGCATGTTCTACTTTGTCCCCCTACTTCTGTCAAGTGTCACTGTTGCACATTAGTTGTATTTTTGTTTAGTTATGAAACCAAAACAATAGTTGTCTTTTATTTTGTGGAACTTTGTCTACATTTGATGTAATATCCTGAAAAAGAAAAAGAAATAATAAATTAATAATGATAATAAAATTAAAAATAAATTAAAAATAATGATACTATATACATATATATATATACAAAATCTTTGACCTAAAATCTGTATGGAAAGGAATCAAATTGATTATGTAATGGCGTTGAAAAAGGGAAAGATTGAGCAAATCACAGAGCGTTGAATGGGGGTTTTGATGGAAAACTTTGATCTGTAACCAAAAATAGGATTGGATGGAGCGTATGGTTTGTGTATAATACCAGAGGGGTTAGCTTTTTTGTGCAAGCAAGAGAGGAAGAAACAGAGAGAGGGAAAAGTGTGTACCGGCAAGCTTGGCCCCGACACCTCCTCTAGCCTCCACCGACGCCAACCACCGCCGACGCCACCTCAAACGTCGCCGACGACCACCGACACCACCCCAGAAGTTGCCGCCGACCATCGACGCCACCCCCTGCAGCCGATGTCCACCCTTCTCTCCCCTGGTTCGCATCTCTCTCTCTCTCTCCCCGATCTATCCCTCTCCCTCTCCTGCCTGCTTGAAACCCTTCCCACCACCACTGGAGGCCACCGACGACCTCCGTTGGCGCCATCGGCACTTCCGGCGAACACCGAACCCTCTGGTTTGGGGTTCCGAGTATACGCACGGCTTGGGTTTTGGCTCAGTACGTATTTTGGGTTTGGTTGGGTTTTTGGTTGCCCTTCAGGCCTTGTTTGGTTGGTTTATTTCTGGGCTTATTGTTTATTTTTAGTTTATGTTATGTTTTAATTATATCAAGTTCTGTTTGGTTGCTGTTTTTATAACTAATTTATTATTAAGATATTATTTTGTAATAATAATAATAATATAGAGTTTAATTAGTTGAAAAATAATAATAATAATAATAATAATAATAATAATAATAAAATAGCTTATACTAAAAGTTTTAAAAGTTAAAAGATTTTTATGAAAACTAGTTTTTTAAATTAAAAATGAAAACAATTTTAAAAGAATAATAATGGTTAAAAAAATTCATTGAAAATAAACATTTTAGTAACAAATTTATTTAATTGTTCTTAATGTAATTAAATAACATTAGTTAAGAAAACTAGGTAATTAAGATATTATTTTTGTCACTGTAATTAATAAAATAGTGATTTAAATACGATTTTAAAAATAAAGTATGATAATTAAACTTCATAAAATTTTGTTAACAAGATTTTTGAGAAGGAATTATTTATGAAAAATAAACGAAACTTTGCCAAATTAAAATAAATTAAATAAAAGATTTTACAAAAATATAACTTTATAAAATCTTGGAGTTTAATAAAATGATCTAAGTTAAAAAGAAAATAACTACATAAATATATTTTTATGGACTCGAGTTAAAATTTAAATAAGTTAAATTGTAAGATTTTCTTTAAATTAAAATTAAAAGAAAAATATTTTCAAAACAAATAAATTTTGTAGCAGTAATTTAAAATAGAATCTTATAATTATAAATAAACTTTATTAAATAATAATACAATCTTAATGCTAAAATTAAAAAGTAAAAATTGAATGACTAAAATATTGTTCTATATTTTCTATTTAGATTTGGAGTTTTGAAGAATCA
>JAOTRH010087349.1:0-16774 GCA_034768845.1 Heliamphora exappendiculata | reverse complement strand
ATAATCAATGACGGTAAACAAATCACGTTAAAGAAAAATAGACAATTTTAACCTACAATTAATTGTTTTAAGTTTAAATCATCTATTTTTAAAATAAAATTTTAATTATTTATTATTAACTTATTCACTTTTTGTATGAATAAATTGATCTATGGTCCATTTGAGATGGATAGTTCGAATTATTAACTTTAATCCAAAATGAGCCTACAAAATAGAATTTTGATGGTCCTGATGGGATAAGGTAATAAGAGGTGCTCATCTCAAAGGTTAAAACTTTGGTTTGGATTTTAGAATTTACTCTAAACTTTTTGTACATTTTAATGATGTTAAGCATTTTAATAGTGCCGCCAAAAGTTATAAAAACCGCTGCTAAATGTCCTTACAGTTTATACCAGCGGTTTATAAACTGTCACCAAAAGTGCTGGGAAAACCCGTCGGTGTAGGTATACAGCGACGCTTTGGACAATCGTTGGTATAGTCTTTTTAATACCAGCGGTGACTTTAGCGACGGTTATAATGCTGGTAAAGAATTAAATGTGATGGTTTTGAGCAATGTATAGCGACGGTTTAGACTGCTGCTATTTTTTGTCTTAATACCAGTGGTGACTTTAGCGACGGTTTTGAATGCTGGTAAAGAATAATGCAACGCTTTCGAACAATCTACAGCGACAATTTGCACAATTGCTATTTTTCTCAATAAATAAAAAACGCTGCTATAGGTTCAAATTTAATAACATTTTTAACCGCCACCAAAAATTATTTAATGCTTTTAAAATTTTACTTTTGATAACACTTTTGAGCACTACTAAAATCTATTCATATTTATTTTACTCTACTTGATAGCTTAAATTTAAAAGAAAATTAATGTCATTATTGAAAATATGCAATAATTTTCATTGTTCATCCACAATACCTACCTACTAATATAACCCCAAATATATACTAAAAATCTTTCTATAAAATAATCTAATAATTTCAAATTTTGAATACGATAGAATTTGCATTTTCATAAACTAGAATAATATGTAACAATCGTTACATAAATTGTACATAATTCAAAACTAAATACAAGTATTCCATAATAAACTGAACACAACTGTTCAAAGAAAGCTAGGTTTCTTCATATTTAAAGCACAAGTAGAAATATGATATCATGCTATTGTTGTGAAAGTCTAAGAAAATGAAGCCATCGTTGAGTGCTTTTAAATTGTCTTATTACCTGCAATACAAATGATAATAATTTAGAAAAAATATCATTTGCAATTTTTATAAAATATAATAAAGAATTTAAACGAGAAGAGATTATGACCTAGACCATCAAGTCAACTCAAATAAAACACAAACCCGAGTTTTGTAATTTCCAATAACAATACCACCCCAAGCAATTGCCACGTTTTTTTTCTACGAAAGTTGTGCAAAATAACGAACAACCAAAAAATCCATGAATAGAATGTACCTCAATCAAAAAATTCTATACCTCATATGATTTACTACACATTTTAACCAATTGTAAGTAGTAGACAAGTGTCAATTGTATTCGCATTAAAAAATAATTCATAAATAGAATGTACCTCAATCAAAAGGTTCTATTTTATGATTCACATAAGATGATCTGTTGCGTATTTGTACAAAAATTTTATCAAGTGGATCAACAGTTGTATCATAAACCTAAATTACACAAAACACAAGTATGATATCTTTTATTCGCCATATTTACTATAGAAATAATAAATATCATCAACACATAACATGGTAAGTAATATTTTATCATCTAGACATTAAGTAACACACAACTAATGAGTTATAAATAAATGCAATTGAACTCCTCAATTAATAACATCAAACTAGTGCCAGCAAAAAACCATAAAAAAATAAATTGCATAAAACCATATTCATCTAGACCAATTAAAATAAAATAAAACTAGTTCTATCCAACTAGTGCAATGTTTTTTAAGCATGTGGAGTGGGTGCTCAGTGGTGAAGCAATGCTATGGGTAATTTAGCAATTGGCCACTTAGTTTGAGAATTTTCTTATTATCATTTAGCTTTTCCCAGAATCTTTTTATTTAAAAGCTGAAACTTAGGAAGCTACTACTGGCAACATATCTTCATACCATTCTGATGTACCTCCAGAATTTCTCACTATGTCAACTGATAAACCAGGATATAAAATAGTTGTTCAAAAAAGAAAGTCATCTACACCACTCACCGGATCTGCCTCGCCCGGTTACTCCAAATCGTGACCGGGAATTTGCTATGGAAAGAACAACATTCTCGCGCTGGTTCCTTATATTGTCTTTCTGTAAAGCTCAGCATGATAAGCCAATAGAGAGAAAGAGAAATATAAAACCTAAAAAAGGCAGGGAAGACTAATTGTTAGCCAAGACAATGCATAGAAAAACAAAAAAAGATAAAGAGGTTGATTCCAAATAGATATGCATCATTGGGTGACGAGGACAAGGAATAATAATAACTAATGATTAACAAAGATACTAGTAAATTAATCGGACAGTTCGAGAGAGATCATCAATGACCATTTATACCATATGTAAAGGTGGCCCATTAATTTCCCCACCGGTTGAAACTCTTTCTTGCAATTCTATTATCTTAAAAGCTATTTCTTCCTCCCTTATTGAGTTTTGACCATAGCCATAGGTATCCCTAGCCCCTCACAATTCTTTCTTCCTTTCCTTACACATCCTCAATTCAAGATTTTCTTTTTTTCTACTGCCAACAAAAAGGGGGTGGGGGGAATGGAGGAAAGTAGAAGCATCATAAGAGAATAGGATTGCAGTACGAAGTAGGACCTTATAGGTGATAGTACCAAGCGTAAACGCTTACCTTGTAGAAGTTCATTTCAGTGCCTTGTCTTCCAGTTGGAATGAAATAGCATATCTAACTGCTCAGGCCATTCGGAGCATTCGATATGTAGCCACATATGCTTACATTTTCACTTACGCATTTTGTCGAACCCTTGTTTGCCTTCTAAGACCAGAAGCAGAATCGTAGCCAAAACTCAATCACACCCAAATTTATAGTATCCACGTGCTTGTTAATCAATTAATAGAAGAGAAAATCTTGTCACAGCATTCAGATATGGAAGGGGGCAGAAGTAAACCAGGAAAACCCTATTTAGATCTTACTTGGTTGATGGATCGTTAATCTTTTGGGGCTGGATTACTGGAAGAGCTTGTCGATAGCGGAGAAGATCGCCTCGCCACCGTTGCCGCCTCACCTGTTGTTGTCTTCGCACACTACCTGTTCTGGTTCACCACTGTGCCGAGAGAGAGCCTCCAATGGCTATGGTCGATGGCTGCATTTTTGGAAAAGGAAGAGATTTTGATATTAACTTCTGAGCTTCTTTGTGAAAAAACTGATCAAGAAAAGATTAATGCAGGTTCTTTTTTCCCCGAAACAAAAATTGATATTCTTTGTGAACTCATGGTTCGTTGAAGATTGGGGATGAATTGATCATGGATTACCAGGTCATAGTGGGTTAGTCAGTGCATCGCTTTTCCATTGAGAAAGAAAAGATAGTTGGGTTGAACTTTAATCAGGGGTCAACGCACCAGTGGTGAAAGAGGTGGCCGCATGCCGATAACATGCGAAGCACGTCGGCGTCTTTATAGTTTGCCAGGGAGATGGAGCAGTCGGAGGCAGCGGTGGAGCTTGGCTTAGGAGTAGAGGGGTGTCGGGTAAGTGAGGAGGGTGGCTTCGTCGAGGCCTTGTTCGGTACTAGTGATGGAGTCGTTGTTGGTGCGAAAGAAGACGTGGAGGCTTCGTTGAGAAGAGCTAGGGTTTGCAATTTCGTTGAGCAGGAGAATGAATGGGTTTTCCCAATGTTTCTAATAGCAATTAATCATCAGATTTCAGGATTGATCTTTGGCGGGGATTCTTGGGGACGCTTGAGTTTAATCTTCCAGCGAAAAAACTGAACCGCTACCATATGAAAAACATATTCTAGCGGTTGGGAATAAAAGTGCGACCAAAGATCCATATTACTAACACTAATCGGAGCCGCTGTTGTATCTGATTTATAGTGGCGGTTTAAAGAATCACTACTACAATAAGCGCTGCTATATATTGATTTTCCTGTGTGTAATTAATAGAATAATAAAGATATATTTTTTCTAATATTAATATATATTTTAATATAAAATATATCACTTTACACATATATCTATACATTATATATCTATTAATACATTTTACACATATATTTATGTATGTATGTATGTATGTATATATATATATATATATACAAATTTTTTATATATATATATATATACATACATATATATATACAGAGAGACAGAGAGAGGGTGGTGTCGCCGGAGGAAAATGGGGGTCGCTGGAGGAGGAGAGCTGCAAGAGAGAGGGCGCCAGTGGGTGAGCAGAGGCGTTGAGTGGTGACGGGTCGGCGACAAAAAGACTACAGAGGCGGCAGTGGTGAAAGCCGGAGGTGGTGACAGCAGTAGTGGAGGCCGGAGGTCGGCGTCGGGGACCTCTCTCGCTACTTTAGTTCAATTTTTTTTTTCTTTTTTATTTTTTATTTATAAAAACTTGAGAGAGAGGATAGATACGAGATAGATGGTGATTTTCGTTATAGTTAACCGAATATTTAACAATTGGACTTAATTGATTTAAAAATTAAATTTAAAGAAAAATTAATGACATTTTTAAAATAATATAAAAAATAGTTGATATTTTGATAAATTTTAAGAGAGGTCATTGTAATTTATCTAAAAATTTATTAATTATAGTAAAAGGTAAAATAAGTAAAAAAAAATTTTAAATTTAAGTATAAAAGTTTTTAAAAAAAAACTAAATCAAACGCTAATAATACCTTGTTATGCGGTGCGGTTGGATCCGGTCCGGTTTTTGCCAAACACGCGGATGAAAAGCGTCGCTGTCATAATCTACTGCGGGAATCGTGACGGTGGGGCCTACTGTACGGCACGCGCATGATACCAACCATCGGCGAACATATAGCATATAGCACCGACCATTTTCCCTCTCGGCCTTTTTCGGTGGGGCCACTATATTAATTTTGGGTGACATTTAGTAGAGTGAGAAATGCTAACTTCCGTCGCTGCCCACGTGGTTTAGCCCATCTGACCGTACACGTGGATCTTCCTCCTTGATTGGCGGTTGCTGCCCGCGGGCCGCCACCGGTCAGCTCAGGCGCTGATAATGACGTATTTCTCTGCGTCACTATTCTGTCATTCCCCGAGTCTCTAACTTCTAAGCGTGAATACGTGTAATGGTTAATGGTTAATGGTTAATGGTTAATTTTGAAAGATGTTAGATTCTTTGCTTCGAATAATATTTATTTTTATTATTTTTTTTAAAAAAATTATAAATAAAAATATTTGAAAAATATTTTTGTTTTTTAAAATACATAGTTCACAAATTTTTTAAATTTATGTAAATAGAAAAAAATATATTTTTACTTATTTTATAAATAAATTTTTATTTTATCTTTTTTATTTTATTACATTCTAACTATTACTTTCAATAATTACATTTAATTATGATTTTTGACTACTACATCTGATTATTACCTCTTAGTACCACCTATGATAACAACACACTATCACTACTTTTAAGCACCATCGTTAATTCTTGTTATCATCATGACTATCACATTTAATCACTACTTTCTACTACTATTATTGCTTATTGTATCATTATCAGTTAATACATCTGATTACCATCTTCGACTATTATATTTATTTACATTCTCTAACTACTACTTTTTAAACACACCTATGTATCAAATATATTTTTATTTTTTATTTTTATAATAATAAATAAAAATATATTTGTTATTTATTGTAAATAAAAAATAAAAAATAAAAAAATTATAAACGTTAGCAAACGTGACCTATATGCCTTTTTATTTTTTAAAATTTTAAAAAGTAATTGACTTAATGCATTATAAATTTGATATAAAGTTGATAAAAAAAAAAGCAATTCGGTGCAAGTAAATACTTTCTTAAATGCGGAAAAAAAGGCTCCACGCAGAAAAAACAAAATGTTCGCGCAGGAGAAATCAAGCTTTCTATTAATTAATATTTTTATTTGGTACTTTTTTTTTATGCATGCTTCTTAAGTAATTTTTGTATAAAATTAATGTTAAGAATAGCTAAAATCAATAAAAATGGCCGTAAAATTATAAATTATTTTTTATAATTAAAATTTCATGCATAACACGCGTTTATACTTGGTCAATGGTAACTATTAAGGGGTTAACTATGAGAATTTTTTAGTAGTAATTAAAATAGGCAGGTCTCGTTTGATAACTGGCGTAAGTTGAGTGAAATTAGTAGTGAGTTGGGGTGAGATTAGTAGTGAGCTAAAATTAATTTTTTTTATATTTGAATTGAGTAGAATTAAATAACGTGGGACAAGACTAAATTTATGAATTTTTAATATTACACTTATAATAAAATTTTAATAAATATATTTTGTATATTTTATATTAAAAACTAAGTTAATTTATTTTAAAATTAACTTAACTAAACTAATAAGTTAAATTTTATGTTATTTATTTTAATATTTTTTATTTTTTTAAAATTTATTTTAAATTTTGAAATTTAGAATGATTTTAAAATTTAAAATTTAAAATTAATTAGTAAAAATAATAAACAAATCATGAAGCCACCCTAATGAAGCAAATCGAATCAAGTAAGAAATAGCAAATCGCAACGGAGACCAACGGCGAAAGGTGGTGATGAACGGCGGAGGGCGGCGACGAATGGTGGAATATTTCGATTAAACAACCGAAGAAATTGGTGAAATAAGGGTTAGGGTTTTGAACCAAATCAACGAAATCGGTGAAGCTTTCGACAAAATCTACGAAATTGACGAGATAAAGACGAAATCGGTGAAGAAGACACTGCCTGAAGACGCTGCCTGAAATCAACGAGATAGAGACGAAATCAAGGAAGAAGACGCTGCATGAGGATAAAATCAAGCAATCGGTGAAGAAGACATCGTAGGGTAAAATAATCCATGAAACTCAATCCACCCGAACTGGATTACCAATACCGGAGTGGGTGGGGTATTGCGAATCCGCCTCTAGATGGGATTGATAATGAACTCAGACTAACAGTCCAGCTCAAAATAAGCTAAACCAAACAATGATATAAGGGCCCATCAGATTGGCTTCCTAATTTGACTCCTATAACAATTAACAAACATGTCCAAAAAATCAAGTAGCCTTTGAATTAATAGCATGGGTTTTATCCTTCAAGAAGAATTAGAAATTTTAAAGTTCAAACCTTACAAAATGCAAGGTATAGAACTAGGTGTGTGTACTTGCCCATGAAAAAAGTATGTTTATAAAAGAATAAATAGATTTTAACATATCACTATATTATTTAATCATTATTTAAACTATCGTTTTAATTCATTGTATTGGTTGATATTGTTAGGAATTTTCCTAACGTTGTATTTAAACTTGTTTGGCAAATTTCTGACACCATATTCCGTTTAGCTGCATGTTTATCATTTCAACAGTATGATGTATTTTGGTCTTAAAAAGTTTTGTTCATATGTGCAGATGGAAGTAAAAGGTGGCAACATAGGAACTTGATTTTATTAACAGAGTTTGACTGCATAACTGGCTTGATCGATCGATCGGTCTAAAGACCGTTCGAACGGTCTATCTCGGGCATGTTTTATAATTCTATTAGGGTTAGCATCTTTTTTGATATATGAGCATTTAGGCAACTTTATTTTTGTAGAGGATTGGTGCCTATTTTGTGAGGGCAGTTAGTTTGAGGGAAAATGGAGAGGACTTGAGAGCTGAACGAACTAATGCAATTCTGAAGTGTCAAAGACAATTGTTCAAGTAATCAAGATCAACAACTCTTTTGATACTTGAGAGGATTCTCAAGTGAAGAAGTTCGCTGGAGGATTCCAATGGTCGGAGAGCACGAATTTAGTGTACGAGGATTCGTCAAGAAGATTGGTAGCAATACGTTGAGGATTCAATTGAGTATTGTAAGGATTTTTTTGTAACTAATACTTTTTATAGTGCTTGCTTCTCAGACTTGGATAAGTCCCGTGATTTTTACCTTATTGGGATTTTTCACGTAAAAATCGCATGTTTCGCATGTGTGATTGTTTGTGGTTTTTTTGTTCTTCTCTTCTCTTAATCCATACGCGCAAATCAAACTAAAAAGGTTTTTTAGTTTTTAAAAGGTAAAAGCTTTTTTCAATTGGTATCAGAGCAGGATTTGTGTTGATCCTATTTTTGTTTGTGTTTGATTTAAACATATGGATTACCAGAAAGTAAGTGCTTCCACTGGTAGACCTCATTTTCTTTACGGGTCTAACTACCTTCTCTGGAAAGTCAGGATGAGAACTTTTTTAAAGTCTATTGATGGGAGAGTATGGCTTGCCGTCACTGAGGGGTATGCTTACCCGACTATGGTTGTTGATGGTGAAATTGTCCCTAAGCCAGTGGTTGAATGAGATACGATGAATTTTGAGAATACCAGATGAAATAGTAAAGTTATAAACGCTATCTTTAGCGGAGTCACACAGGAAAAATTTTGTAGAATAAGCACATGTGACTTGGTTAAAGCAGCATGGGACATCCTTCAAGTGACTTACAAAGGAACTCAAATCGTAAAAATCTCCAAATCTCAACGTCTAACAAGTTTTGAAACCCTTTGCATGAAAGAAAACGATAAGTTTAATGATTTTTATGCTAAGTTAAGTGACATTGTTAACGCTTCTTTTAACCTTGGTGAAAAAATTCTAAACTCTAAAATTATTCGTAAAATTTTGAGATCTCTTCTCGAATTTTTTCAATCAAAGGTCACTGCAATAGAGGAAAGCAAAGACATTAACTCTAATATAGTTGAAAATTTAGTTGAAAATTTACAAACCTATGAGCTGAACTTTTAAAATCATAAAACCTACAAAAATTTAGCTTTTTCTACTACTCAAGGGCTTGCAAGTGATTCTGATGATGAATTTGATTATGAGATTATGGCTATGTTCGTTAAAAAATTTAAAAAGTTCTGAAAAAACAAAAAACCAAATCAGGAAGACAAATCACATAAGCGATTTGGAAATGACAAACCTAAGAATGAATCCAAATTATTTGCCAAAAAGTGGAAAAAATCTCAAAACCCTAGCCCCCAATGCTATAAGTGCAAAGGATTTGGACATATTGCATAGGAATGTCGTAACAAATTGAAAAAGAATCAAAAAGTGATCATTGTAACTGAGGATGATGATAGTGAACCTGGGTTGAGTGACGAGAATAATGACCAATATGATGATGGTAATATTATGACTTTTGTTGCATTTGTCCACCAGGAGTCTAGTGAGACTGACATAGATGAAACTATTAGTGAAGGTGACAAAGAAGAATCTAATGAGAAAGTTATTGAAGGGAAAGATAATGACACTCTCCAAGTAGCCTATAATAAGCTATACAAAGAGAGTTATGTATTGACTAAAAAATGTGCAAAACTTGTTTTTCAACTTAAAACATGTGAAAATGAGAAAGAAACTCTCATGCAAGCGCTACTGATGGCTCAAGCTAAAGAAGAAGACTTGAAAAGTGAAATGAGTATTTCGTACATTAATTTGAAAAATTATAAACAAGATAAGGAAAGATTCATGTTGTTAAATGAAAATAAATTTGCTAAAATATTTGAGTTAGAAAGTTGTATAACTGTTCTTGAGAATGATCTGAAATATGCTAATGGTACTCTTAAGTGTTGGAATGCAGGTTCACTGGTTCATAATGCTTTGAGAACTAGAGAAGTCTAGGTTCGATCTAAAGATCTAAAAGTGTATGTGGTTCAGAATGCTTTGAGAGCTCAAAGCTCACATATGTGGTATTTAGACAATAGATGCTGATGTCACATGTCGGGTGACAAATCTCTGTTTTCTTCCCTAGAGATGTTCAATGGTGGAATGGTCACCATTGGTGATTGTAATTCCACCAAAATCATAGGAAAATGTTTTATTTCTACCCTAGGACATCCCAAGTTGGAGAATATCCTTTTGGTTGACAGGTTGAAGGCAAATCTCCCAAGTATCAGTCAGATGTGCGAAACTTACTATAAAGTGCATTTTTTGAAAAATAATTGTATCATTTTGGACAAAAATGGTACAACAGTCATGCATGGGATTAGAACATCTAATAACTGTTATGGTATTGCCATTCTACCAAGATTAGCGATGCTGACCTGTAGCATCAAAGGCTTGGCTATGATAATTTTAAGAGAATATCCACAATTGCCAACAAAGAGTTGATAAGAGGTATACTTAAGTTGGGCAACCCATCGAATCGTGTCTGTGGTGCTTGTTAAATAGGAAAACAGACCAGAGTGCTGCATAGGAATCTTGCCAAACGCTCCCCTGGAGCTGATTCACATAAACTTGATGGGGCCGATTAGGATAGAGAGCCTAGGAAAGAAAAAGTACATTTTTTTGGTTGTTGATGATTTTTCTCGTTTTAGATGGGTAAATTTTTTAAGAGAAAAGTCTGAAACTTTTGATATTTTCAAAAGTCTTGTTTTAAAGCTTCAAAATGAGAGATCTAAGCTTTTCAATTCTGCTATTTGCATTAGGTCTGATCATGGAAAAGAGTTTGAGAACTCTAATTTTGCATCTCTATGTGATTCATTGGGTATATATCATGAATTTTTTGCCCCTAAAATTCCACAGCAAAATGGGGTGACTGAAAGAAAAAACTGAGTCATTCAAGAAATGGTACGTGTTATGTTGCATGACAAGAATCTGTCCCAACACTTCTGGACAAAAGCTGTGAATATCGTGTGTTACATCATTAACGGTGTCTACTTAAGATCGAAAACTCTTCACACTCCCTATGAACTATGGAAAGGCACAAAATCGAATATCAAGTACATTCAGACCTTCGGGAGTAAATGCTATATTTTTTGGGATAGAGAACAGTTGGGTAAGTTCGACACCCGAAGTGAAGAGTGAATTTTCTTGGGCTATTTCACAAACAGTAGAGCATATCTTGTATTTAATAAAAGAGCATATATTGTTATGGAATCCATAAATGTTGTCATTGATGTTGAACCTTCCAGTTTGCATTTCGATAATGACATTCTTATTTCAGGAGAGCTCAATAGCGAACAGGAAGTCAAGGAATATGAAAGCAGCCTAAGCAAGAAGAATGTGAAGCAATAGCTGAAAAGAACCCCACCAATGTAAAATAGGGTTCTCAGCTGCAAGATCCCGAATCCAAAGGTTCACAGCAGAAAGGTTTACAATCTTCAGTCCGAGTGAAGCTCAATCACCATGTAAGTCAAGTCCTTAGTGAAGTCACTGATAAGATGCGGACTCGGCGACAAATGCGGGATGAAATAACATTTATGTACTATATATCTTTAATTGAGCCAAAAAATGTCAGTGATGCCTTACTTGATGAATGTTGGACATATGCTAACTAGAAGAATTTGCGAGGAATAATGTGTTGGAACTAGTCTCTTGGCCCTCTATCAAAAATGTTATTAGAACCAAATGGATATTCAAGAATAAAACAAATGAATTTAGTAAAGTGGTTAGGAATAAGGCTAGACTTGTAGCACAGGATTACACTCAGGTTGAAGAAATTAATTTTGACGAGATATTTTCTCCGATTGTACATTTTGAATCCATTGGAATACTTTTTGCAATTACTTGTAAACTTCATATTAAACTGTTTCAAATGGATGTTAAGAGTACTTTTTTGAATGATAACCTTAAAGAAGAAGCCTATGTTGAACAACCCAAATGATTTCTCAACCCTTCCTTATCTAACCATGTTCTGAAACTAAGAAAAATGCTCTACAACTTGAAATAGGCTCCCAAAGCTTGTTATGATAAGTTGACCACGTTTCTGTTAGAGAAGTGTTTTTCTAGGGGTGGCATCGACTGAACTTTGTTTGTTTATACTCAGAACAATGACATTCTATTAGCTCAAATTTATGTCGATGACATAGTTTTTGGGTCTACTGATGACTCGTTAGTGAAAAAATTTTCCACTAAAACGAGCAATGAATTTGAGATGAGCTTAATGTTCGAATTGAACTACTTTTTGGGCTTCAGGTCAAATAAATTAACTTCATCTGGTATGTTCATCTTTCAGTCTAAGTATGCTAGGAACCTGATCAAGAAGTTTGGTTTAAGAAATTCAAAGCATGCTAGGACCCCTATGAGTGTCACCACTAAGCTGTCAAAAGACGAGTTTGGCAAACCTGTTGACCAGATTATGTACTGTAGTATGATTGATAGTCTACTGTATTTGACAGTGAGTCGCCTTGACATTGCATTTAGTGTTAGAGTTTGTGCTAGATCTTAGGCTTGTCCTAAGGAGTCTCACCTTCAGGCTATTAAACGTATTATCAAATATGTGAATGGGACTTTTGGGTATAGGATTTGGTCCACCTATGATACGACTACTAACATCGTAGGTTTTTTTATGCCAACTGAGCTAGGAGTGTCAATGATAGAAAAATCACCTCGGGTGGGTGTTTTTACATAGGAAACAATCTTGTCTTCTTGTAGACACCCCAATTTGATCCCGTATAATCTTAGATGAATCCGATAATGAAAACAGTTAGAATGGTGCCTTAGTACGCTTCTCGAGAAATGATCTAAACTCGGTAATTTGAACCCCAATCATCAAAATCTTCAAAACTCATGAAATTTTGTCAAACCACCAATAACTTGTTACGGAAGCCATTCCCAAAGTGGCGATCGCCATGTTTATTGTGGCGACCATCAATAGAATCTTTTAGAAACCCTAACCAAAAGTGGCGACCGCCACCTTCAACATGGCGACCGCCAACTTTCTTTGTGGTGACTGCCAATAAAACTCGTGGAACCTTTTTTTAAACATGGCGACTGCCATATCCAACCTGGCGACTGCCAACTCCAAATGGCCTGACATGCCCCAGAACGTGGTAGCACCTTATTGATTGAAGAATTCTATAAATACCGTACCCCGGCGTACGTTTTCAGGACAGAATTTTACAGAAATGTTTAGTGAAAGAAGCTCTGTCGAGTCGCCGAGCAACTCCGAGCCCCGATGCCGAAGTCCTGCCAAAATACCGAGATCCAAACCTCTGACGTCTACATTGAAACCCTAGCTTGGGATTACCATCCGAGGATTGAACCATTGAAGCGCATTCCCCAATTTGAGAATTCTTTAGCAATCTAGGTATTTGGTTTGGATCCCCGATCTTTCTAACTCCACTCTCTCTCTTTCGAAGTGTCGGATTAAGTTCAATTTTATTTCGTATATTATTTTCTTTTACATAGTTAATCTTGTTTATCATTTACATTGTCTCATTTAATTTAGTTACTTTAATTAATTTCTTAGTTTACATTTTCACACTAAGTACATTGTTATTTTTCATTAATTCATCAATTTTGTGCTAACATATTTTGGTAATTACAACTTATTAATATTGTTAATTGTTATTGTAGTGTATTTATATTTATGCGAAAGTAATTGCCAATACTATATTCACATTTGAATTACACAATTGTACTTTTTTTTGTTAATTAGTTTAATTTCATTTGCAAGCATTTGTTTTCTTTTTGTATTAGTTTAAGATTCTTTCATTAGCGTTTACTTTCTTTTTCTTTTTTTTATAAGTAGTGTAATTTTTTTTAGCAATTTTTTCTTTTATTTTTCTTGTAATGTGGCTTTGTTTTCCTTTTTAATGTCTTAATTTTTTTTTTTAATACTAATGTTTTATTTTATTTTATTTTTATTTTAATGTTCCTTTTCTAGCTTTATTTTTCTTTTCTTTTTTTTCTTTCAATACTAGTATAATTTACCTTTCTAATATTTTATTTTATTTTTTTTCATTACTAGTTTTAAATTTTCTTATAACATCCTTTTTTTTTCTTTCTCTTAGTGTTAATTTAATTTTCTCTTTATTAGTATTTCTTTTCTTTCAATGTTATTTTTCTTTTAAAGCTCATTTTTCTTTCTTTTATATATATATAGTTTTATTTTCTTTTTATAACACTTATCTTATCTATTTTCTTTTGTTTTTATTAAATCTAAAAATCACAAAAAACCTTTTAAACTAGATCTCATTTCCAAGTGTAATTTTCTTCTATTTTCTTTTACAATTGTTTCTTTTAAAATGTAAATAGTTAGATTTTCTTTTGTTGATATAACATTTTTTTAACTTCTTTTTATTTTGGTATAGGTTTTTTTTTTGTAAATTTTCTTTTTATAGGATTTTTACGTATTTTTTTTACGTTTAGCATTACTTTTCCATTTATCCATCATATGCTAATCTAGTCTATTTTGATATTTTAGTTACTTTCTTTAAAATTTATATTTAGAATAGTTTAGCTCATTTTTGCAACAATTCATGTTTAGATTATTTTAGTATATTTATTTTTATTCTTTTATACAAATCATGATAGTTAATTTATCTTTATGAAAATTGCATGTGAGAGTGCTTCATATATTCTTTAGTTAAAAGTTGAATATCGTAGAACTTAGGATTTTTTTCTTTTTTTATTTGTTTTATTTGGCGTTTTATATACGTATGTTATGAACTTTTTCATATTTAATTTTAAATATTCTCTCTTTACCTCTATTTTTTTTATTTGTGTGCATTTGAGAAATCTTATTAAAAAATCAATGATGATTAGTAGAGGCTAACCTTACGATTGGGCGAGCGGGGTGTCTAATACATTTTTCGATTCATACCTTAGCACCCGAATCCTTTTTCTCTAGTTAAACGTTTTAAAGATCAGTAACCATTTTTGTTTTTCTTAGTTTATCTTAAAAATTAAGTGGCGATTCTATTTTTAATAAAAAATAATTTTTAAAATTTGGCTTTCAATGTGTTAAAATATTTTATAAACATATTTGAATTTTTTTATTTTTAAATATTTTTAAAATCTCAAAATTCCGGCGCCACACTCCTGGCACATCAAAAAGCAAAATGCCGTCTCCCTTTCTATGGCTGAAGCCAAATGCATAACAGCTGGGAGTGGTTGCACTCGGCTTCTGTGGATGAAACAGATGCTTTCTGATTATAGTTTTGAATAGGGTCCTGTTGTGTTGTATTGTGACAACACTAGTGCGATAAACATTTCTAAAAACCCAATCCAACATTCTCGAACCAAACATACTGATATTTGTCATCATTTTATTCGGGTCTAGTTGAGGAAAGTACAGTTGTTTTTGAGTATATTAACTTCGAACATCAACAAGCCGACATTCTGACCAAACCCCTAGACCTTATTCGATTTGAGTTTTTAAGGAAGACTCTTGGAGTCTACCTTGTTGAGTAATTTCTTCTTTTTCTTTAAATAAAATAAGGGGTCGGGAATCTAGTGTTAAGTGTTTAGTACCCTTCTGTATACTTATACATTTGTGTGCATGCGTTTAGACTTCATTATTTGAGACTTGATGATTTACTATTTTGGTGTTGGTCCAATCATATAGCATCTGAAATGCATTATGACCTAATTCTATTTTGTGCACACTTGTTTGAATAAGGAAGTCAGGTTTCTCATGTCTTTGAATCAAATAGTATGTGAGTTCTTATTCTGTATCAGGTTACCTTGATTGCATGAAATGACCTATGTTGACAACTCTTATGTTTTCTAAAGATTAACTCTCCTTTGATTTGGGCATTGCTTTTCATTTAATTTGTTAGAGGAAAAGACTATTTATGTGGCTCATGCCTTTTCGTACGTACTAGTATGCAGTCGCTTCGAAATTTGTGCCAAAATTTTCATATATTTGAAGAAATGACTACCTATATGAACCTTATCTTTTTCGTTCGTATTAGTGTGAAGGCCACCTTTACATGCAAAACCCTTTGATATGGTTGATTCTAAAAATGGCTACTTAAGCGGGCCTCGCTTTCTCCTTCGTCCTAGTGTGGCAGCTGCTAGAGGAACTATAATCAATCCTGTTATTCATATTCTGACGAGCATGTTTGGGTTGAAAACATTTTCAGTTTGTGTGACTCTTGGCTGTTTGACATGATTAAGCATCTTGAATTGTTTGCTTCTAAACTTGATAGAACTTGAAATTCTTGCTCAATTCATGTCACACACTCACATACTTACATAGAATTCATTCTGAGTGTATTTCATGCCATAACTTTAAATAGTTGGAAGTTTAGTCTATGGGTTTGCAAGTTCATAAAGCATTCATAGATGTTGGGCTACCTCTGGGTTCTTCTTACTTAACTCATGTGGTTCCTCTATCTCGACATTTTTTTTTCGTTTTCTTTGTTCTAAGTGAGCCCTCTTTCGAGTCATGTTTCTTTGGTAGTCTGGCCTCAGTTTTGGCTTTGTGTTGTTGAGTCAGTTGTTTTTCTAGATGCTTGCTTCTAGTGACTCACTACTCGATAGATTACTCGAGTGGAAGATCGAGCGGTCTTTTGGTCCTCTATGTTTCTCTAATTCTCTACAAAAAGAACCGAGCGTTGGTATTCACTGCCTGATAAACCGCTCGAGCGGTCTATCGAGCGGCCTTTGCACCCTCTCGGCTTCTCATGTCTGTCTTTCTTTTCTCTGCTTCAGAGGGTACACCGCTCGAACTGTCTAATGACCAATCAAGCGGTCGTCACACCCTTTAATCTTTTCAAATACCCTTCAAAGGTTTGCCCATTTTTTTCTTGGATATCTCTCTCTTCTCTGCAGCCTCTCCTCCAAGCTCAAAGCTTTTTGGTGCATCTACTTCATGGGTTTTCACCTTTTCCTCCTGTAAGTGCCTCTCTTTCTTCTTCTTTATCAT
>JAOTRH010087328.1:0-16776 GCA_034768845.1 Heliamphora exappendiculata | reverse complement strand
CAGGTTCTTTAATTGAATCTCATTTGGTAGACACGCTTCCTCGCCCGAACAATGGTTGAGTACAGCGTTGGTGAAGGACTGCAGCGAAGGAGACTGGATATTTTGCCACTATCCGAATTGAAGCGACTGATTAGATGACTGGTGCCAATTTGCAAGCATATAATTCGCAAGGCATATAGTACAATGTTGAGCTTGCTCATCTCAGCGTCATCCAGTGAGGCGCTGGCCACTTCAGACATTATACGGAGGGTGGTACCAAAAGTCCTCGCCGTCCCCCTCTCTTAGCGTCGGGAGCTTGCCGGAAGCCGGGGTCCAGTACAGACAATTCGCAGGCGCAGAACTGAGAATGCACGCTAAAATCAACAACACGGTCACTCTAATCCATGGTATAGCAAATTCAGAGCACCCTACGTCCCAAATCCATCCCAACTCAAAGAGACACACACATTCTCAAACCCCTATCTATATACAGGCTTGCTAACTGCTCATTTGGCAGTGTTATTTGAAGGTTAGCCAACACCTGCGCAGCAGTACTCTTCAGCTTCAATACCTGCTTCTTCTGAATGCGTGTAGACCGCCTCTGCTTATCAGAATCATCCTTTTTAAGTAGTACTAACTCATCATCTGTAGGCCGGAGTCCAGCAGCGACAGATAGGCGTGCTTTCTTAATAGCAGCACGCTTCTGAGCCGCCTTCTCACGAGCACAAGCATTCCTTGCATCTTTCTTCAATTGAGCAGCCTGCTCATTGTTGTCTTCAAGCTGCCTTTGCCTCAATCCTTCCTCAATCTGTGCTGTTGAAGGAGGTACCGCCAAATCCACCCTTCGCTTGTCAAAAACCTTTGCACGCTCATCACACGGCCGGTCCTCAGATCCTTCACGATACTCATTGCCTCCTTCAAGACGGATAACCTCACGGATATGGCGAACAATGCGTTGGATCCACCGTTGGATAAGAGACTGTGGAAGCTCAGCCCAGGTTTGCTGCCATATCTTCCTTAACTCAGGCTTTTTCTCAAAGTCTCTGTGCAGTTGAGTCTTTCTCTTCATCCAGTACCAACATGGCTCAATCATATTCAAATCTGGTGAGTTGCCAGGCCAAAGAAGCCTCTCAACTTCGAATTTTGAATAGACAGCCACATTTGCAATGTATTCTGGGTCTGGCGATGGGTCTGACACCATCGATCTAAGCCGCTACTGCTCGGCATTTGACCTGGTGCTATAGAAATATCACTTGGTAACTCTGTCCTTTTCCATCGATGCTTGCAGCCAATCCAATGGGACCCGTACCGCTTCTCTTGTCGTTGTTGCCACACATCATCAACCGCTTTCAACTTTCTCCGCTACGCTACCGGTATGGCTGGCAAGTGTATCACAGCTTAGGCTGGCTGCATCGCTGACGAGTGTATCGTGACCTGTACACATTAGAAGGGCTCGGCCGAGCTGGTCCACAAGCTCACGTTGATGTTCTTCATACTGCGGAGGCGCCTCCTCCTCTCCGCTCCACGACAAATCTTTAGCAATGCGCTGCTTGTGTTGTCTTTCAATCTCCTTGTCTACTTCTCGCTTGAAGGCGGCTCGATCCTTGAAGTAGAGAAAAAACATGTCCCAGGAGGGCGGTGGCCAAAGCACAGGGGTGATCGTCACCGACTTCATCGGACGATTGCGCTTGAAGCGCAGTATGAACAATTTCGAAAGATGTAGCCTAGAAGTCTCTGGTCTTTCCAAATGCGAATGGCAATGGTTTTATCGGCTCAAAATCTAGGCTTGAGTTTTGCCACGGCACCCCCAAGTAGCACATCCAACCCCCGGGGTTCCAATGGTCGAGGGATCGGAAGAATCTATTGATAGCCATACGAAAATAGATTTCCATGCACTCTCTACCTCCTAATCAGATGCTCATCTAGCCAGTCTACTCGGCAAAGAAGTCTTGCCGAGCGAGCAATCCGTCACGGGGCCTCTCAGTATTAGGCTATGAAGAGCTCGCTGCGTACGCACAAGAAGTGTCTCAGATGATTATGTGATCAGAGCAAGCAGAGGATATTGTGTCTTTATGTCACAGAAGATACGGCGTGGTCGATCATCTAAGACTTGATTAGTATTCACTTACATCGCGCTGGCTCAAGTCGGTCTGTGTTACGTGGGGGTATCACATGATCGACTGTCATTTTCATCCGCCATCTCATCCCACCAGTCGAAAAGGATAGTGGCACCCAGATTCAACGTGAGCGAGCTTTACTGGAAATAATCAGCTGCGGATGATTGACTGCTGAGCATGAAATGCAGTACTGCTGTCCCACGGACTTAGGGGGCTTGCAGGAGTTGAATATGGCTATCGATGTCGCCGAAAGACTTCAGATGCAACCGGTAGCAACGACTGCAGGGTACTGAGCAATGTATATACGGCCGAGATGGGTAGCGTGTCAGATACAGACCCAAACGTTGAATCAATTATTGGACACTATCCACAAAGCGGCTGCAAGATCTCAGCCGCTACTGCGAAGTGCCTATAAGCTGCTAGTAGTGCGTAGATTCCTCATCATATTATAGACTAACTGCGCATCCAAAACAGCACTAGAGTTGTTAACCGTTAGTTCGCCCTTCTTTACTGCTATAGCCTAAGTCGTTATTAAGTTACTGACTATTAGACAGTCGTGTTCAAGTGTCTCTACACCCTAGTACCAACAAAAGCTGTTAGCCTTGCTATTATAACAGGCTAGATTAGTGCAGCGCCAATGCTATATTAGTTGCAGCTGCTAGTTACTACTATTGTTTAGTTGCGCTCCAACAACTTAAGATCGTCGATTGCCTCTTTATAAGCTGTTTGATTGCTGCTCTGTAGCACTTAGCTAGACCGCCTTTAAGAGCTTGGTTGTTGATTCGCCTAGCAGTCCATCTGACGGTGAATCTAACAGCGGCGTTGATTCGAGGCTAGCGTTCGTAGGTCCTTCTTTACCGTTACCTTCGGCTTATCGACGACTGCTAGCGGGATTCCAACGAGCTGACTGCTTCTTAGTAGCGTAGTAGAGACTAAAATCGCCTAGGTCTTTAAGGGTAGTCGACGGCAACTCCGCCTTCTTCATCTTCCTATAGCTATGCGTTATAACGATCCGCCTAGTATTAAGCAATGGCTCTAATTGCTCGTTGTTGTACTACTCTTAATATTCGTTGTTAATCTAGTCCGTTGTTAGGTTCGGTACGTCGAACCTGGAATCGTACTCAGCACGGATGCTGAGCTCAAGTCCTTAGTTAGAGCTCGTTGAAGGCAGAGAGTCGAAGGCAAGCGATATCAGTTCGAATGATCTTGAGGCCGAGGTTGGAGTGTGTTCGTAAACCAAACAGTAAGATTGAACAGTGAGTTGAACGCCATTGTGCAAAGCCCAATGTCGTTCCTATATACAAAGGAGAATCGCAATGAGCGATATGAGCGCAGTCTGCCTACTGCGCTGTCTTCGCGTGCTGCGCTCGCTGCGCCTTTGTCACGTGTGGGAACGCGCGACAGCTTGGAAGTCCTGAGGCACCCAATGCTGCGCCCGTTCCGTAACATCCGTTACGAACTTCCTAAAGGTCCCCTATACGTCTTTAAGATAGTCTTCTTATAATAGATATACTACTAACAGGTGTAGATAAAGGACTCGTTGTAATCCGCTTTATCTACTAGCTCTTTAGGCGGCTCTAACTGCGTTGATTCGGCCGTCTGTAGACGCTTAACTAGCTGCTTGCCTTTAGCGTTCGATTGTCGCTTTTAGCTAGTCGTTGATCTATTACTGCTGGGGTAGCCTTCATGCTTAGAGGTCGACTAGACGGGTAATGAGGGGGTTGTATTAGAGGGGATTAATATAGGCGGCTCGTGCAGATTGCTCTCATTAGCACCATTTGGCCGTTTGATTCACTCTTGTTTAGGCGGTAATGAAGGCAGCTTAGGCTTAGGCTTAGGGTCAGGCTCGACAAGTAGTCTTTGTTAATAGCTTCTTAGGACTGCGATTAAGAGGGTTATCGGGGTCTTAGGCACGCTCTGTAGGCTTGTAAACACGCTTAGACTTCTTCAAAACGTTGCTAATAGATGCCTCTGCTATAGTGTTGTTGATATATACAGTAATGATCAAGATAAGGAAGAAGGAAAGAAAAAGGAAGATTGTTGTTACGGTCACGTTCCGGCCGCGTCCTAACACGTGACCTAACCGAGCGTTGGGGGCCGAAACCCGACTGAGCGTCTGATGCTCAGCCTGATCAGATGAAGAAACGACTCTCCTTTGTATATAGGAACGACATTCTCCTTGTGTAGAATGGCGTTCAACTCACTGTTCAATCTTACTGTTTGGTCTACGAACGTACCCGAACCACTGTCTCACAGATCTACCTAGTTGATCCACTTGCCTTCGACTCTCTGCCTTCTACGAGCTCTAACCAAGGACTTGAGCTCAGCACCCGTGCCGAGTAAGATTCCAGGTTCAACGTACCGAACCTAACAATTGTTTTGGGACGCGAAAGTACGCGCCTGACCAAAATTAGGTGGCGCGCGTACTCTTAGCGCCCAGCTTGTTTTCTCCGCACCTACAGCCGGTGGGCACGAGGTTTTGAAAACAACAGTACACGATCAAACGATGCGGAGGCTTCAAAATCTCCATACGGCGTGCTGTGTTCCACGGTTTGAACGCCGACACCTGTCTTTGTCGGGATGCGAGGGAAGGTGTGATTAAGGAGGCTTCTTCACTCTTTCAGCAGCACGCGGCGAATCTTGAGCGAGAGGCGGCCAACCTCGAGAAGCGAGCAGCCAAGTGTAGCGACAATGCCAAGTTATTACGAACATATTCAAAACCTCGTACATTGACGTTTCCAGGAGACCCGTGCAGGATCTACCATATATTTTCCTCTTCTTACTCGGATCATGGCCATTCTTTCGGCACGTTTCGGCGCCGCGACCAGCACCAGGACTGGCAAGCCTACGCAAGATAACAACTAGAGCTTAATGAAGACTGCTCTGCCTCCACAGCAAAGGATCACCCGCAGAGCATGCTCGCCACCGCTATGTTCGGTACTGAAGGCATAGACGAGAACAATTCGTTTACCTGCTGCGTCGACATGTATCCGCCGATTATCTCTGCCTGGCGGCGCAACGAGTCCAATGCTGAAAGTCAAGAAGTTGGCTCGAAGGGTACATATGGAACTTTTTGAGCTAGGAGATACTCCCACGGATCGAGTGTGTGATGTGGCACCTTCACTACACACGCTTCAGCAAACCTTGGCTTCTGTTCTCCTCGCTTTCAGGTTATTCTAGGACTGTCTTGTCGCTCGTACGGCGCATGTCACCACCGCCCAAATCTACACCTCAACGACCAATTCCCCTCGCTCCAGGACGACATGGCCACGCTCAACGATATCAATATATGCGTCAACGATGGCACGAATGCTGCCTCTAATGGATCGAATAGCTATAACGCAAAGCCTTTTCCTGACGAGGAGAACGGTTTGAATAAGCGCGGCGTTTTCTATATCATTTTACAACGATCCTAGCCTCCGACCGCACCGCTTCTTTCATAACAACTGTTCTACGACTATACCATGTAACGCCCCGGCCAAAGAACACCGACGAGGAAGAGGCAGCTGCAGCTGAGAGGCGCCGCGAACTTGGAGCCACTGCGCAGCGTGCTCGGAGACAGCGAAATCAAGCCATCCAGGATGCACCCGACACGATAGGAACCCCAATCCAATCGTCAAGTTCGAATACAGGCCCCTTTTAAAGTGTGGACCACTGAGACTGCTGCTGCTTGGCAGAGCAGATAGACGATGTCCGCAGCATCTCGGGGATGGAGGGGTTTCGTCCATGGTGACCGAGTTCCGCTGACAATGCTTCCTTGAAAAGAGTCGCTAGACCTATGTCTCTCTCCGTGAGTTGAGCGACCATCCCAGGTGTTCATTCTGCTTTCAGTCGCACGGCTGACGCAAGAATCCATCTTGCCAGGAGCCACGATGCCGTGACCGCTGGCTGTGCGCAACTGGGTTGAATGATCTCAGGACAGAGATACCCCACTGCACGCGGTCCCAGTGTACTAATCACGTACGTCGGCGTGCTAGGAGCAGGATCGCCAAGCATCGATGGCGAGTATACGTAGCCCTGCTGGCTCTGTCCTGCTGACTTCGGGGAGCCGTACCATACCATCGGCTGTCCGTGGTGTTGGGGTATGATTTGGTATTGTACCAAATGAGGCGATCGGTACTTGGTCGGTGAATAGTCTGTGCTGGACAGCGCCGTGGGGAAACATGTGGGAAGTTCGCTGCTGTACTTCCCATCGTTCCGAGGGTGGTCTCTAGTTTGGAGTCCGTCGGGTAAGTTACCGGAGATGGCGGACGTACTTTTTGCGTCATGAGGGCGGGGCGGCGTACAACGTACCCTGGAGAGGTCCGTGCCAACACGAGGCTGCGGTCGATGGAGAGATTATATCGAGGGTGGCATAGAGTGAGTCAGCTGTCCCCGTCGCGTGTAGTAACGCTGTGATTGGCAGGATGGGTGGGCTCATCTGCGGTGATTGGTGAAGCGCCGAGAATGGATGCGATGCACTGACGGATCAGAAACAATATGACCGGAATCGTTCTGACGAGCCGTCGCTCGAATACTCAATCCTGCAGTAGCTACTGTCCGACAAGGCATAGAATCTATCATTCCGAAACTTGACCACTCACAATGACGAGGATCTCGCCTTCAAAAGCGATGCAAGCCACAGTACTGGGACATCTTATACGAGACCATGTGCTAAATATAAAACGAGCACCCGATCGTGGCCAACTTGACTAGCATCAATTCATCCCCCGCGATGTTCCGTGTCACGTATCATTTCAATCTCGCTTGCTTGCTTCTAACGGCCTTTGAGCCACTCAGGGTGTGGTGTACGCCGTGTGTCTGGTAATGAGCATCGGCGAACATCTTAGCGAGAAGAGATCACATTGGGGCGCGGGTTGGCATTGTGTTGGTCCTTTCAGAAGCGAGTTGCCTTCCATTGAAGACAGTCCACTGGTCCTCGGAACGCCTCTACGCGACAGTTGACGGCCCTCGATCGCGCTCTCCAAGTCTTGACCACCGTCGACATGACATTCGAGAGAGCTTTCGTTATTTTCCGATGATGGTCCAGTTTTTTACCTTGTAGAGGCGAGTTGGCCGCCCTGGAGCATGTCGGTTTCAAGCGATTACTGTCGGTCCACAACCGGTATCGGCGTTACTTCGGACAAGCGCGAGCGACTCTGCACGGGGATGAGACTACAGATTGGGACGCATCCATTCTCCTATCATCCCCTTGTATGGTAGTCCCCTAAACCTTGATGGTAATATTCGTTGTTGGAGTTGTTGAAAGTCTGGTGGGTGTTCTCCCGAAGTGCGACTGGCCCCTAACGCTGCTCGATGTGCCCAGTCCCGTTGAGCTCGAAATTCCCAATACCATTGAAAACCATCCAGTCGCTGCCAGTGTTGAATCGACGCTCCAAAAGCATATTTTTTCAAGTGGTCTGTCAGCTCCATGGAAATGATTTTCTTGCGAGTGGTGCGTGGAGATAGCAAAAGGGCTGGCTGGCGGTGCGAGCTCGACACCATTTTTCCATGCGTCACATGGAGAGAACCTTGATAGCATCATGGGATCAAGCCCATCTTATACACAGCTACGGACGCGCTACCCGTGCTTGCCTCGAGCTTTCTCAAGGCCTCACGTGCCTTCTTCTCGACCTCGGTCAGCTGCTTCGCTAGATTCTTTGTCGCATCCGACAGCCTCCCCCAAACAGCCTTCTTGAGCTTATGTGCTTCCAACCCGGCGTCGATGTGTTCTTTGCCAGCCGCGAGGGGACGATGCATTGCATGCAAAGTTTCCAGGTTGAGCCCAGCAAACTCATGGTCGTGCTCTGAAAGTGCAAAGTATTCGTCCATAAGCGGAACGAGTTTGCCAGCAAGTTTCGACATGCCTTCGAGCTGTGTCACGGATTTGGCGGTGTTGATGTTCCTGTTGAGGGCAAGCCCCATGGCGGTGAAAGTTGCCTTAACTCGATAAGCTTGTTTAATAAACGACTTGAGCGTAGCTTTGTGCTGTATTACGGGGCGCCTTGATTCCTCGTGTACATTCAGGTTAGCCATGTCCATTGGCTCGGGCGCCGCATCCGGGTGTTCCAGTGCCCTTACTACCACGGCAAACAGGTAGCGCAGAGCTGATGGATCGAGATCAGGTGGAGGATGGACTTCTGCAATGCGGAAGACAGCGTCTGCCACGGCGAAGATGCCACAGCTTTTGGTATCCTTCTGTTGCGGAGAATCTGGGTCCCAGGTGATGGTCTTGATTGATGGTATCGAGGCTGCAGGCTCCTTGCGAGAGGCATGGCTTGGAGACTGGGGAAAGCGTGTTGCCGGCCGCTCGGTGGATTCGTGACTGTGTGGGGGAGGCGGGGAGGATGCCGCTCGTTTCCAAGAGACGCGTGCGCGGGTGACGGAGGTGCTGCTGAGGGTGTCTGCGTCTCCTCATGAGGGGACTGGGCGTCGACTTGGGTCTGCATCGGTGGTACGGGAGCGGGTCCTTTGGTGTCGGCGTCTTTTGGTGTAGCTAACTGGAAGATCGACGACTGCGCGTCAGCCTTGCTGACCGTCGCGAAGAAATCCAGATTGCTGGTGTCCACGGCCAAGGCGGGCGCGGGAAGGCCGCTGGTAGAGTAGTCGTCGACGGTGGTACCCTCGGCGTCGGGGCAGGAGAGCAGTGACGAGACGTCGGGTGGAGAGGAGCAGACGGCACGGCGCTGCCGTTTGAGCGGGCGAGACCCGAGCATCGCGGCTGTCTCTGACCGAGGATGCAGTGGGGCGCACCAGGCTCCAGGCAGTCGCAGCGGATGCGCTTGCCATGGCCATGAAGTAGGCTTGAAGAGGCAACCGGCTCCGGCAAGCGGCAGGCGCGCGGTTGCTCAATCGACTCTCGCGACGCCTCACCTGCATCTTCATCATCCCCATCGTCCTTGGGCACACTGTCATTGAGATGGCCGTCGTCGCGCGAGTTGTGCTGCGGGGGGCTCGTCGGGGTCGGCGCCATCGTCGCTGCTGTCGTACATGTCGGGCATATTCATGTGCTGATCAGCATCCTCCAGCTGCTGCTCTTGTTCCTCTTCTTCCAATCTCGTCTTGCTGTTCTGAACGCTCCACATTTGCCTCGTGATCCCCATCGGCCTGGTCACCCCGCCCGCCGGAGTCGTGCTCGCCGGCATGCTGTTGCTCGTGCGCCGCTTGAGCTTCATTCTAAGCGCCTTTGTGGTCTCTCGGCTGGTACTGCAGAGGGGCCGTGTCTCGTCTTGCTTTGGAAGCCTGCATCAGCGCATCGAAGTATTCCTCCCTCTTCCAGCCATCTTTCTCCGCGGTGTTGAGTTGGGCAACGAATTGGCGAGAGCCCAAGCCCTCGACTCGGAAGAGCCCCAGCAGATCGAGAAAGTCGATCCTCCACCAACAGCCCTTCTTCTTCTTGTTCCGCCCATCAGGTGCCGATGCCACACACCCAGCTGCGTACGAGTCTCGTCCTTTGAGTTGGTCGGTGATGAGCCGCTCAAGACACGAGGCCGCCTCTTCCTGGATCAGTTAATGCAGCCAAATTCGAATTGTTCGTAGCGCGGGTTGACGGCGTCGAAGCAGTCATAGAAGGCTGTAACCATCTCGTTCGATTTGCTACGAAAGGCTTTGTGGAATCGGTCGGGGAGTTCAATAATGGTGGGGTCGAAAAGCGCAGATTCGTTGTCGGTGTCGGCGGTCAACGAGACGGCAGGGTTGAGTCACGCCATTTTGAAGAATCCATGGCGGTGAGGAGGACGGTGTGGAGGGTAATAAGATGCCTGGCCAGTAGGAAACATATTCAGACACGAATCAATTGCGGCGGCGATGGAAAGTGCTCGCCAAGCCTCCCCGCGTCGGAGCAGAAACCAGACGGGGAATGCGTCCATTAGTTACGAGCACGGACGAATGGACGCGCTCTGGCTGCGTCCCGCGATCCGTCCACTTGGAGACCTCGATTGTTTACTCGCGGGCGTCAGAGGCCTGGCACCTGCCAACGCACCAAAATCACCACGCCGTATGTCTGGTACACTGCGCATCGCCCTCGCCGCCACCCTCGCCGCCGCCACCCTCGCCGCCGCCACCCTCGCCGCCGCCGCCTCCTCGGCTGGAGCACTGCGTCTGCCTCGACTCATCACCCACGCCGCTCCATTATCATCAGCAGCCGCATTTGCCAAAGCCAACTCGCCGCCAGTTCCGGCTCCTCCGTCTCTGGCCGATGAGTCCCAGTGCAACATCTGTAGTGACCGAGACAATGCCAGCTTCTGCATCGCCTACTGGACACGCTGGCCGGCCGAGAGACCTCACCTCCGCTGTATCTCCTGTCCGCACTGCCGATCGCGCCACGCGCTTCTCTACCAAAGGCACGCTTTACGCACCGCGGCCCCCAGTTGTTGCAACGAGATGATGAGAGTGGGGAGATAATGGTGTACAGAGGTCTGGTGGAGAAGATTTGAGGAAGAGTATCCAAGGACCCGACGACACCAAGGGAGGCCGGAGAGGCGATTGGGAATACCTGATTCGAGGCTACGGCCAGGATGTTGAGCATGGGCATGGAAGACCAGACGCTTGATGGATGACGCCTGGTTCCTTTGGGGCGAGATTGGGCTGGAGGGACCGCTGCTGCTGCTGCTGCTGCTGCTGCTTGCAGGATTCATGGACAGACATCTCGCGTGGATCGGCGAGAGTGCACACCGGGACCTCCGCATGTGTATGAGAGTATGCAAGCCGTGCTGTGCTAACTTGCCGTCTGCCCGCAAAGTGATGGCCCTGAGAGTCCCCATGATTGAAGTATCGCGCACGAAAGTCCGACAATGTGGCCAAAGGAGAGCGCGTGGTGACACCAGAAGCGATCAAAACCCAAACCCAAACTGGGCTTTGGAATCCTACAATACCGTCATGCACTGATATCATCATAGGTTTTGGCTGGCATACCGACGGTTTGACACGGCCGATTCGACCGGGCCAAAGTATTCTATACCATGTGCTCCTCGACAGCTCTACCCCTCAGAGTCTCCCCTCCCCTCTCCACATCTCACCTTCGCAGTCGCCAGAGACCCCGGTCTGTTCCAAGTCCTGCCCAAGACACACCGCGTGTGCAGCCTCTTCAACCTGGCCGCCCGCATGAAATCTCTGCTCGGCCTTGTGCGGCTTCAGCGCCAGCCAGGCGGGTTGCTGCCCCAACTGCTCGCAAAGGTCCAGAAACTCCATGTTACTTGTAGTTCGCCTCTCTGCATCCCGGGCCTTGGCCACGTCGGTCGCAGATGGACCGGATGTAGTGCTGCTGTTGTCATGGCCGGCAGTGGTTGCGCTCGGGTTATGATCATGACTACCCCCGACCGTGACCTTGTGCGCCGGAGGGACCAAAAATTTGGCCGACTTGTCCAAGATCCAGTCCGAACAGTCTTTGGGCCGCAGCTTGGAGCCAGCTCTGGTGGAAGTCGACATGGCTGCTGGTGAGTCAGGTGTGAATGAGATGGAATGAGATGAGGTGGAATGTATCAATGAATGAAGAGGGAAGAGGAAGTCGATGATGAGAGGAAAGGAGAGGACTAGTCAGAGAATCGCCGACCGACGAGCGAAGGTCCTTGCCTTGCCCGTTCTTCCTTCGCATGACTATCAAATTCGAACGTGTATGTTTCCTCTGTCTTGGGACTCGAGAAATAAATGTGGTGTGGATGCAGGTCGCCTACGCACGAGCATAAGCACAAGCACGAGCTCTCGTGTCATGCAAGTTGTGTGGTTGAATTCGGACCAGGGCCCTGGCGTCCATCCCTGTCGCCACATGCTGCTGTGTGTCTGTGCCGCACAAGAGAGGTCCACGGCCAACCAACCAACCCCAGCAATAATGCAAATCATCCAATTCTGACCCGCGCATTATCTCTTGTTTGGTATGTGTGCAACTTGGCCGTGTTCAGCGACCAAGGTTGGACTCCTGGCCGCAGGCAGAGATAATGCCGATGGCGGAGGGGATTGCCGGGCTTGTGGAGAGGGCCAATCTTCCCGGCAAAAGAGCAGCACCAGGCGGAGTGCGACGTGTAAAAGGTTCAGTTTCAGATTCCGATTCTCTGAGCCTGCATTTGGCAATCTTTGAGGACACTCAGAACTATATGACGCTGTAGGATGGGCGATTGGTGCCGGACATTGAATGCGAAAGTGGCTCGTGGTGGTGGTGCTGGTCGCTGTGATTGCATCGAAACGTGCTGAGGATCTTTTTCATTGCTACAGAGGATAAGCCCCCTTGGGCCAGGACAAGAATATCCGCATCAGCTGGTTCCTCTTCGCGATTGTTAGCGTGACTGGTCGTGATCCGGGCAGCGTATGATGGACTTACCCACGATTGTATACTGCCTTTGCTCGGTCGCAGGGTTCAAGGGGGTGCAATATGCACTATATGCAACCCATCCTCGTCCACACCCGCGCCTCAGCCCCCCAAAGTCTTCACGTCCTGGCCAGAAACGAAAGGGCATCCCGGATCCAGGACACCATCCTCACCCTCAGAACGAGATAGCCGTCTCCGAGAGCTCAGTCTCCTTCGAATGTAAATCCCTGCGACGGGCTGGGGGTTCGCTGCTGGGGGTGGCCAGTCATTGACTTTGCTTTATCAGGAACAGACGGCCTGAGAAGCTCTCACAGCCCAAGCGGCCTGCCACTCACTACTCGGTCGTACGGAGACTCGAGGACTTCCTCGCCAGGGGTTGGAATGCCTTTGAACCCGCCCGGGTGATGTCGACATATTATGAGCTTCTTGGATTTCGCTTCTTGGTCGCGGCCTTTCGGTTCTTGCGGTGTTCCCGATACTCGTACTCGAAGGCTGGTTGACAGTGTTGTGGAGCAGCTGAACATCTTGCTCGTATTAGCTATGTACTGAGCCGACTGCCTCTTGACCGCTTCGTACTGCTCGGCAATGGGGTTGTAGCACGGCATGGGCAGGCAGCGTGGGTTGAAGAAGCTGCGTTGTTGGCGTTGTATGTAGCGTGAGTAGAAAGCTTGGGAGGTGGGGTGTTGATACAGCGAGCAGCTCCACGCATCGACCTCACACGGGGGCAAGTGAAGGGGGTCGTTGAGACTGCCCAGAGAGCGAAGAGCGATGAAGGAGTTGAGACATGATGCCGCTTCGAGCCCTTGATTCGCGAGGTATGGGGTTGTACGCAATCTGTTAACTCTTCATCACCCACCAACCCAGTGGACTGCGTCGCTCTTGGCTGGTGCTGGTGCTGAGCTTGAGACTGCTGCGCTGGTTCCTCCTGCGTGATCCCTTGCGTTTGACCGGCTGAGCAATCCCATCTTGGCTACCAATTTCTGCCGCCCCAACCAACATCTGCTTTGCTCTTCGCCACGTATCAGCAACGCTTGCTCAGCGCCGTCGTTGCCGATTTGCTTCCAATCCTTCATGTGCTCTGTCAGTGGCTGTAGAGCTTCGAAACCCCGGGCTGGGTCTGACTGACCGTTGTCCTTCTTTCGTCTCATCAGGGTTGCACCATCCTCAGGACGATCCATGAGCGATGATCTCATCGGCTGGATCGAGGATAATGCGATGTCTCCGGCATGCCGTCTCCTCCTTTTCAGCCTTTCCCTTGCCGCCTTTGGTGCCCTGTCCCGACTTGTTGGGCTTGCATGGCTTGCTGTTTGAAGGCGTTCTCTTGCCCGGTTGCTTGCTCGCCTTGGTCTGGATCCGGTGAAAAGCGCGGAGCGCCATGAGCTCCTGGTAGGCCGCGTCGTTTAAGAGGTACAGCGGCTCCCAGGACGCTTTATACTTGCCGTTCCTTGGATGCGGTTCCCAGTCGACCTTAACCCGGCCCTTGTTCTTGCCTCTGCCCGGCCGGCCGCCGAGCAGGAATCCGCGGATGCGGTACTCAATTGGTGAAGGCATGCGGGTTGGATAGTGCGGCGACGGCAGCGGAGAGTCGGGAAGGAGGGCGGGCCGTGCTCGGTTCTGGGAGAGAGATGGAGGAGAGGAAGGAGATGGGGACGGCGATGGTGACGAAGGTGTGGTTTCGGCGGCTGATATGCCGCAGATGTGGTTGATATCACGAACGATGGTGGTTGTGAAGTGAGGGAAGGCGCCGACCGCCGCAAACGCTGCACAAGCGGAAGGCACGTCGTGGTCTCATCACCACGTGGCACACCGATGACTCGCTGGGTTCATATTTCGAGCTCGTTGTCCATCGACCGATGGCTGGGAGCGCTAGTTGTTGCCGTGGGACTCAGGCATGGCGCCGTCGTTTTTCAGGCCTTCCAAGACAAGTAGAATCGACAGGCGGGACAATCTTTGCGAGCAATACGCATCGTATGCAGCATCCCATCTGCAGAGCGAACTCACATATGGGTGGACGCTGCACAAAAGACTGCTGGCCGTCCAGCGCGATTTGAAGTCGGCAAGGCTGAGCTTTGGCGCGTTATCGGTATTAAGTGGGAGGTGACTTCACCTGTCAACGGCGTGCTATTTGACGGTCCCATCTAACTTCTTTGTCTTCAGGTGGTCTGCGCCTCCTGGATCATCTTGTCGCGATCCGGGAGCAGAATAGGATAATATGCTTGACCGTCTGTTGCTGCCAGCTGTACTCGCATAGCGAGCTTGAACGATCAGGAATCTTTCGTCGTGCTAAGTAGTCGTTGAGTCCGATGCGCTCCATGCAAAGAAAGTACCTTCGGCTTTCTGAAGTCCTCGATTTAGCCAGTGTTGCCTGAGGTCCCACTTCGTGGTCTGAGCGGTGGCCAGATGGCACGCCGCTTTCTTCCTGACCTTGTTGGTATGTCTGCCATCGCTGTGCCCACTATCTTCCGCCACGGCTTTCGTGAACTCCTTCGGCTTGCCTTGTCTCTCCCTAATGACCTCTAACTGCTACACCTCAATATGATGGGCTCTGTATTCTTCGCTTAGCCTTCAGAAGGCTGTTCCTTCATTCTGCGAACGCTCCGCCGGGCCTACCACACCTCGACCGCATCCGGTCTCCACCCATCCCTTCCTATGACTTCGAAGCCCCAAGTCCAACACCGCCATTTGAAATACCAGCGCCTGAGCGAGGGCGAAAGCCTGGGTCAGGGTGAGAGGGCAGGCCAAAGGCGGAGCGGGAGCCAGAGGCGGAGCGTCCTCTCCTTCTTCCTTTCAGGCATTCATACTTGAGCAATCTCCTCGTTGAGGCCGTTGGTTTTGTGGCGAGACTCGGCTGGCTCTGCAGATATATTCAGCCATTTCAGGACACGAGTCCAGTCATCAATCTTACATTACCGCGGCCCCAAGCCAACCTCGACGTCTTGCCCACTATGCATCTGAATCCAATCTTACTAAGACCTGGCACTGTCTGTCGCGAACCCGAACGCCAGCGACCTAGCTTGAGACGGCGGGAAGAAAAGAAATATAGGATAGGGAACAAAGGTAGGATGGGTTCAGCATCCACAGGTCGAGAGACGAGCCTCGACGTACCTATACCCATCCTATAGAATCGTGCAGGCTATCCAGAAGGAAACCAGACCATCTCGCGTCCGCGAGTCCCAAGTGGAGAAGAGCCCATTCGCAGTCGCAGCTGCAGTCGTAGTCCCCGCACACTGCACAGCTCATCGCGGCGTCCGCCCAGACAATCGCCTCCCTGTACGAGCTAAAGGAAGAGATTCTCAACTTCCAAGATGCATACATGAAGCGAATGTGTTGAACCTCGTTTGTCTTTCGCCGTACTATCCCTGAGGAGCCGGTACTTCGTCATCCGAGGAATGAGCCGCCGATGGATGTGCCACTAACTGCTGCTCGGCTGCAGCGGCCTGCAGCTCGCGGTGAAGCTGCGCCGCCGCTGCAGCGTCTTGTGTGTCGTGCCAAGTCTGGATCAAACTCCCGAGGCAGAGACGAAGGATGCGCCGGAGCAGACGGAAAGGGATGTGTTCGATGGCGTGGTCCAACCGGTAAGCCCAGGACTCGCTAAGGGGTTGATGATCGGGCCTGTGATAAGTCCATGTCAGCGGCGGATGAAGGTGGATGGAGTTTCTTTCATGACGAAGGGAGGGCTTACGGCATGATGAGAGATGATGGTTGAGACGGCAGACGTCGATTCAATAGGTGTTGACGAGGGCCGAGCACGTAGGTGGTGGGCAGGTGGTGAATTTGCAGTGACTTTGATTGGCGTTTGTAGAGGAGAGATAAAAGTTGCGCGCTCGCGGCGGTGGCGTTTGCGTTCGCAGCGTTTGCGTTTGCGGCGCAGTGGCGTTTGCAGTCAAGTGTCGTATCCCTCGCCGTGAATGTACACGGCATAAGGGTTGCCGACGCGCTCTCCGTTCTTGCACAGCGAGCACGCTGCGACCCACTTGGAGGTGCCGAGATCGAGGGACGTCGATGTAGTAGTCAGACAGGGTTAGTTGATGTCCAGAGGATGATCAGATGATTGCGGGTGTAGTCTCAGGGCCACACGTCGCAGCGAAGAAGTGCTGGCGACCGTTGCTATGCCGTTGCTATGTGGTGGATGTAGAGTAGAAGCTGTTGTTGTGGACAAAAGAAGAACGACAAACGAGCGAAGGTCGGCGTACGCCCGTGGCAGCACAGCGCATTTACGACAAAGTGAAGCGAAGAGTGCGTGAGTCAGCGGCGAAGTGAAGCCGCGCGGTCGTCGCGGTCATCAATAGAAGAGTCCAGCATGTGACGGCGCCAAGCGAAGGCACTGTTTGCCCCTAGCGTCAGCTTCAGTCTTTCAGTCACCACCACACCCTCCTCCTCAACTTTTCAACCACCACCACT
>JAOTRH010087327.1:0-49051 GCA_034768845.1 Heliamphora exappendiculata | reverse complement strand
AATTGAGAAGAGAAAATAATTGTATATTTTCTGTCTATATCAAACTGTACAATATATGGCCTATTTATAGGCGAATAAGGATAAAAAATAAAGGAGATACAATAGAATCAAATCAAAAATCAATCTAATCAATCTAATATTCTAATCAATCTAAATCTAATATTTTAACAGTTATTATCGTTAGCCACCTCTTTTATCATCTACAATCCATCAACACATTCCATTCCGGACCTGTTATTGTTTGTTTACACGGGAACAGAGAGCTCACCGGGGTTGGGCTAATCGGTCTAATTGGCGGCCTTAACTGGGATTTACTAGCAAGAAAGGGAGAACATTGATGGAGGGAGGCAAGGCAGTTCATTCACTTGCACTACTTAGTTTTGCCAAATGAGGTCTTTTTTTTTTTCTCGGTGTCTAGCTCAATTGCTCTATTTCCAAAATGATAGGCCCTTCCTAAACCCTACTTACGATTTTACTCACATTTATTTACTACCTGCCTATTTGTTATGGTATGCTCTTATATTGTTGACTCCTCGATGCCTTTTGCCATTTGGGTATCTTCTGAATGCTGATTGACGATGAAGAGAGGTGTGTGCATAACAGTGAAGTTTGTACTTATTTTCTAACCTCAATCTCTTCAACCAACGGAAACTACGTCGCCGTTGCAACATCCGATTCAATCATTGAATAATGACGAAGAAATTCGGTCTAGTCAATGCAGGACTCGTCTGATGTGTGTGGATTTACTTATTTGTCTGATATTAGGTTATGCTCTTTTCGATGGATTTTATGGGTACTCTTATTTGTTCATGAGTCATGGCCTTCTGTTACTTGAGAACTTCTCAAGAAAAGGTTAGCTGCCTGTACTGGAGTCTGGAGACACTGAAAGATCCAGTAGCATTGCCAATTGACGGGCCAGCACATTCTTTATTGTCAAATCAAACTCCAAGTGATCCTTACATGGAAGAAGGTTGGCATTTCTGTTCATCGCTGGGACATTGTAAGACCAAGTAGAAGTGGCCATGGAGCATATTTTATTTGTATTGGTCATGGATCCAATACCAAGTTTTCCAACCACAAAGGAGGTCTAACCACTAAAGAGGATGGATTTTATAAATGAACTAGAGACACTAGAAAACAAGATTTACACAAAGTTTATAAACGTGCAGGCTTAGGGAAATGTCACCGCTGTCCAAAAGAAGAACAAATATTTTCGGAAATAGTAACAAAGTCCTTTCCTGAAAAGAAAAAACGGAAGTATGATAGGAAAAGAGAACCCATGGCGGGAGAAAGATTGATTGCTGCTATATTTGCAAAAAAGAAAGAACTCAGTTACTCAGGAAATATGAAAAACACCCCAGTTATTGCCTTCTTTGATATAAGAATTGCTGCTTCCATTGTTTGTGCATTCGTCTATTCTTCCTCCTCCTCAGTAGGATTCATGTTATTGCCTATTCAGGGCTACAAATGGAGAAAAGCTCTTCTATCACTCTCATTAGTAAACCCATCTACCTTCAAATATTTCAAGGGTATACTGTTATAAATAAGGTTTATAGCTTAGCGTCACTAGGTAAAAACCTTTTCATTCGTTTTGGTGTTTGTCATTCTTTCAAGAAAATCTCTTGGATTTCTAATGGTATGAAATACAAAAATTATTAGTTTCACCTTGGATCCAGCTTTTCATCTTTATTCAGTCGACATATTGCGTTTTAATCGTTAATTGTTTTGCAAAATTTATGTGCAAATTCTCATTTTGAATTTCATTGCATATGTTATCGTTCCTTATTGGGAAATCATGATTTCTTTATGCAATTATTTTTTCAATTTAGGATACAAGTTTCACAAAAGGTAGACGTAGGGGTGAACCTAGAATATTGACTGGTTCTCCTAGGATTTGATCAACGGTGTAAGTAAAGGGCTTACTGAACCCACTACATCTCAAAGGACTCATTCAGCATTTTGTGTAACCTGTAAGCAAAACAAGCTAGAGGTATGCTCGGATGGGTAATAAATTATTAGCCTCTTATTCATTTTCTAAATAGATGATAAATTCTCTCTTCCAAAATGAGAGATAGTATTTTAGAATTCGCCATAGGCTCATATTCTTTTCAAGCTTGATCTCAAATTAAGTTTCCTGAGACTTGGGAATTAATCCCAATAAAGATCAAAAACATGATTCTGTATTTCTAATCACCATTGTCAATGGGATTTAATGCCCTATAGAAAATGGACCTAGGAATTAATACTTAGGAATTAATCCCAATAAAGATCAAAAACATATTGTATCGAGAACTGAACCGTGTCTTTTATAAAACGGTTTAAATTAAAACTAAGGTTTGTTAGAGATTTCTAATTCACAAAATTTTTAAGTTAGCTAAATTATAGATTTGTTGCGTGACTTTTTGCAAGTTTTTAGTGTCATTCCCAAATTTTAGTTTTTTCGTTCTACTCCTCAAATTTTTAAAAAAAGCTAACCTTTTAACATAGGCTAGGAAGCTGTTTCGTTATTTCACATGCAATGAAATCCAACTCATTCACAAGTAAATCAGACATTTTACTGAACTTGTGTCCTTTTAGTTTCACGTAGAAGTTGAACTTCATTTCACAATGGTTTCCTCTTTTCATTTTTGTTGCTCTCCTAGGCAAGTTTGTTTCTTATTGGTTTAAACCTTCAAAATTATTTATTTATTTTAAGCACTTAAATCTATTAAGTTTTATATGTGTTAAGTTTTAGTTCAGAGTTATTTATGTCCTTTAGTCAGTATTAATATAAATACTAGTGTTCAGAGGGGTTGCCCCATCTCTCTCAATTTAGCCGTCAATCAATTCCTCTTCTCATTCTTTTCTCTCTCTTGATTAGTTCTCTTTTGTATATTATGTTCTTGATTTTAATTTTGTATCAAAGTAAACTTTTTGCTTCTTTTCAATTTGTTCTTGCTGTTCATTTGATCTTCCAAAAAAAAAAAAACACCCAGTACGATCGACTAGGATTGGGTTAGTATGTACATTTTTTCCAATTTTTTTTTTTACTAATGATCTGATCAATTTCCCCAATCTTTTCCCCTACTTTTTTGCACTTTAGAGTTTTGTTTTTTTCCCGTGAACTAAACCTTTATCTAGATTTGGATCGAATGGACTCTTGATTCTCCTTTCTAATGTGCCGATTTAGTCATTTATATCGTTCTTTGCAAGATCTTTGAGGTTTCATGTGTTTTTTGGCTTCAAATAGCTTTGATTCTTCATTTTTTTGCACCATCGAGTTTGCAGAGCTTCGGGCCTTGATATTTCCTGTCTTTTTGGCATCCACGAGGTTAGATTCCCTTTATTCTTTGCATCTTTGGTTCTTGCTTCATTGTTTTTTGCTATCACTTGAAATCTATTCATCTGGTGACCTTTGAACTTGTTTTCGATGACTGATCTATGCTGATTTATGAGCTTTGGGTATAATGGATGCTTGCAAAAAACTTCTGATAGCAGCCATGAGTGTGGGTACGCGGTACGAGTAAGCTACGATATGGGTACGCTGGTATGATGAATTTTAAAAACAGGGGGTACGGGTACACTTGTGGTACGTCGATAAATTTATTTATTTTTTATACTTTTTAACATTGTATTACATATATGCTAAATTCAAAATTATTTTTAGCTTGTGAAAGAAAAAAAATATGAGAGATCATATTAGTATTGTCATTCGAAGGCTATGTTTTCAGCAATTGTTAGTTGGGATTGCAAATGGTGATACTTGTTGGGTTGGATGATAATTGCTAGGGCAATCATATCGGTTGAAAGTTGTTTTTTGCAGTCGCAAACCATAAAAAAAAGTATCAGAAGATGTATTTTTTTACACAAATTTAAAATCTTAACATTTTTATTAAATGAAAGAATTTAAATAATGTTTTCTAATATTATAATTTTTCTTTATATCAAAAGAGATAACATATTATTTACTTTAGTGCTCTTTTATAAAAGCTTCATATAAGTCTTAAAATATCCATTCACATTCCCAAAACATATCATTGTCGTACCTAAAATTTACCGATGGCATACCCAAAACGTTCCGGTACGCACCCAATAATTGAAAAAGTACCTAGTACGTACCGACACCGTACCCGTACCTGGTACATGTACCGCAACATTTCTGGAGTACTCGTGCTTCATAGGGTAGCAATGAAGAGTTAGTAATGAGTTATTAATTTTTTTTAGATTAGTCTGGTGAGGTTGGACGGTGGCAACTATTTAACCTAATCTCATTCTTGTAGCTTGACTATTATAGTTCAAGACTTGATCCAATATATAACATGGGTTTGTAAGGAACCAGGGACTGATGCATCAACTAGTGAGAGGTGGCGCTCGGAGAATGCCCTTATTATGACCTGGTTGATTAATTCGATGCAGACCGCTATTAGTCGTACTTTCTTACTAGATTATATTGCTCATAAAACTTGGATAACTGTAGCACATACCTATTTACTTGGGGTAATGATGTTCAAGCCTATCAGTTACAGAAGAAGATCCGTGGGTTGAATCAGACTCATCGTTCTCTTACTGAATATTATGTTGAGTTGATTAATTTGTGGTAAGAGCTTGATTAGTATCAGAGCTTTCAGGCTGTACGTTCATAGGATGTGATCACTTTTTAGGCGATGGTGGATAAAGGATGAATTTATGATTTTCTTGCTAGCCTGAATATGGAGTACGATTAGATTCGAATTTTAAGTTTTAGGCTGCTATCCTTTTCTTATAGTGCGAGAGGCAGCAGAGGCTTATGCTTACGCTTAGCAGGAGGAGAGCCTATGCAGTGTTATGGTGCATCCTCCCAGTTAAGATGGGTCAGCTTTAGCTGTGCCTCCTGCTCTTCCAATGGTAGATCAAGCCAGTCTAAGTCCCAATGTTGATCGAGACTTTTTACACTCTGATTATTGTGGGAAAGACTGATATAATAAAGAGCACTGTTGAAAGTTGTATTGTCATCCTAATCACGGGCATGGCGGTAGTACTGTACATCCTTGTGCTCATGTCGCTGAGACTTCCCAGGGTATTTCTAGTGACTCTACCTCTTTTTCCTAGGAAGAATTGCGAACTCTTAGACGTTTGATGGCTTGTCTTGACACTTATCCTACCACAACTTCTGACACCTTCTTCTTCAAAAATTGTCTCACCCAGTATTCTCACAAGTGCACTCAATGTTTTTTCTTCATCTTCTTGGATTATTGACTCTGGAGCTACTGACCATATGACAGGTTGTTCTAGCTTTTTTCATTTTTATACTCCGTGTTCTGGTATGGATAAGGTTAGAAGCGGTAGTGATTCTAAATACACTACAAAAATTGATGAGTACACACATCTCCTAAATACACCCACCTGGGCCACCTCCAAAATTTTAAAAATTAACTCTTACTTTCTACACCCACCTTAATACCTAAAATATTCTCATCTCGTACCTCCCAAGCCCTATCCCTATTCACCCCACCCTAACCACCCTCCCCTCTGCAACCTCACCCCCACCGCCCCACTCTCCTGTCCTCTTCTCCCCTCCTCTCTGTACCACACTCTTCTTCCTGCTGCTTCTCTCTTCTCCTTCCATCACTCTCTCTGTACCACACTCTTCTCTCTGTCCTATTGTCTTTCTAGAGAACATGCCTCCATGTGATATTGTCTTGGCAAATAGCTGTAGAAATTTTTGATTTTTCCAACATTAGTAAGACTGGAAATTGAAGATGAACTAGAACTTCAGTTTTTAGAGGTTAATCCTGTTGAATCCTTTTATATAGATAAAAATGTCTTAGCAGCAGTGGACCATAATGAGCTCAACTGGCAAAAACTCAGTTTTTCCTCAGGAAATATTAAAAGCACTCCAGTTATTGCCTTCCTTGATAAAGGAATTGCAGCTTCCATCTTGAATTCGTCTATTCTTCCTCCTCTGTAGGAATCATGTTTTAGCCCATTCAGAGCTACAATGGCAGAAAGCTCTTCTATTACTCATTAGTAAGCCCATCTTCGTTCAAATATTTCGAGGGTATACTTTTATAAATAAGGTTTAGAACTTAGCTTCACTAGGTAAAAACCTTCTCAACCCGTGTTTGGACTAGCTTTTTTAGTGGTTTTTAGGCTTTTAGGCTTTTTTGTAAAAAAGTAGGTGACAAATCATGGCTTTTTTGTGGGAAAAAAGTGGAAAAAGCTTAGCTTTTTTTTGACTACCCAAACCGAGTGGCTTTTTTTTGGCATTTAGGCCAAAAAGCTTGGCTTAAAAGCCAGGCAAACACAGGCTCATTAGATTTGATATTCGTCATTCGTTCAAGAAAATCTCCTGGATTTCTAATGGTCTGAAATACAGAAATTATTATTCTGACCTTGGGCCCAACTTTCTCATGTTTACCTGGTCGAAGCTGTGCGTTTTTATCGCTAATTGTTGTGCAAATTCTCAATTTGAATTTCATTGCAAAATTTTTTGTTCTTTATGGGAAATCATGTTTCTTTAAATTTCACAAAAGCTAGCCATTGGGGTGAACCTAGAGTATTGACTGGTTCTCCTAGGATTTGATCAACTATGCAAATAAAGGGCTTACTGAACCCACTACATCTCAATGGTCTCCTTCAGCATTTTGTGTAACATGTTAACAAAACAAGCTAGAAGTAAGCTTGGGTTGGTAATAAATTATTAACCTCTCAATCATTTTCTAAATCGATGATAAATTCTCTCTTCCAAAATAAGAGGTATATTTTAGAATTTTCCATAGGCTCAAATTCTTTTCAAGTTTGATCTCTAAGTAAGTTTCCAGAGACTTTGGACTTCATCCTGCTATAGATAAAAAACATGATCTAATCACCATTGTCATTGGAATGTAATGCCTTAGGAAAATGATGGACTTAGGATAATGAGTTGGGCTGGTTCAATTTGATGCCTATCCCAAAATTGGTTTTCTAATATTTGTATCTAAGAACCGAACCATGCCTTTTTATAAAACGATTTAAATCGAAACTAAGGTTTGTTTGAGATTTCTATTCCACAACCATTTTTAAGTCAGCTAAATTATAGATTTATTGCCTGGACTTTTTGCAAGTTTTCATTGCCATCCCCTGTCTTTTAGTTCTTCCGTTCTACTCCTCAAACTTCTATATCTATACAATTATATTAAAGGAGAGCACCTACTTGGTATCACCTTTTTTTGAAGCTGTGTGGAATTCTATATTGGACAAAAATACCCTTTAAGTTTTTTCTCTCATTATCTTGACATTATTATTCTATTACTTTATTTCTTTTAACTATTTTAATATTTGTATAATTAACTTACACACGCATTGCGTGTGCCAAATCACTAGTTCAAAAGAATGCTAACCTTTGAAGATAGGCTAGGAAGTTGCTTTGTTACTTGCAACGAAATCCAATTCATTCACATGTAAATTGGAAATTTCACTGAGCTTTTGTCCCTTTTTTTCCTTTTAATCTCATGTGAGATTGAACTTCATTTCGCGATGGTTTCCTCTATCCATTTTTCGTTTCACTCCCAGGCAAATTTGTTTTTATTGGTTTAAATCTTAAAATGTATATATGTTATTTTAAGCATTTAAATCACCTGATGTTCATGTACTTTCCCATAGGCATCCTTCTGACTAACCCATTTCACATTAACTAAAATCATTTCAAAAGCAAAGCGTGTGGTGTAAAATTACCTTCAGTAAGAAGAATGAAATTCCACAGGGGTCCAATAAAACATTCAACAAATATAGGGAAGAATTGATACTCTAACTCCCGATGCAAGAGCATGAATCTAAATGAGGAGGCTTTCGAAAGGTATTGAACCTCCCAATCAAATGAATCGCAACATTCGTAATGATCAACTTTGTGGAGCGCTATCGCTTCGTTAGATAAGAGAATTCCACCATAGAATAAAAGGACTTTATAATGCTATAGAAGCACACACTTCTTCGTCCACAACAACAAGCTCTTTTGGTTATGGCTTGCCGGTCCAGTTCTCTAGGTTTGACCGCAGTAACTTTAGACTGCGTGACTTTAAATAGGAAAAACTACACATTGGGGAGAACATAAAAGTTGAAAAGACACGCTAAATATACACTGTCAACATGGAAAGAACTTGGCATTTCATATTTTCTTAATATAGTTTTATTCGGTTTTATTCAAATTTTGTGTAATGGTAAGAACTTGGTGGCAAGGGGAAGGGGGAGGGAGGGACCACTCTCTTAGTGCTCGTTTGGCAAACTGGCTTAAAGCTGGCTTTTTGGCTTAAAGCCCAAAAAGCCAAAAAGCCAAAAAACCTTGTTTTTCAACCCCTAGATTTTACTCTATTGGTCTTTTGGCTTTGCTGATAACAATTTTCAATTTTATCCTTTGGTTTTTTAGCTTTTTGGTTTTTTAGCTTTTCTGTTTGGCAAAATTTCATTTAGGCTGAAGGGCAATATTGAAATTTTACATCCGGCTTATTTGGCTTTTTGGTGGCTTAAAAGTTATTAGTTTCCCAATCAAACGATCTTTTGGCTTTTTAGCTTAAAGTGGCTTAAAGTCAAAATGTTTGCTTAAAGTCAAAAAGCCGGCTTGAAGCCAGGTTGTCAAACGAACACTTAATCTTATCAATGTCTTCTGAAATTAGAATATTTTTTTTGTACTTTTCCTCTATTCCATTCAAATTAAAGACTACATCCTTGTTCTAGATGGCTACAGTTAAATTTTTTAAGCCATCTTCTCAAATGCTTGGGTCTAAATCAATGGTTTGTTGTTTTCTCCAGATATGGATTTTCATACCAGCCTATTCACTAAGTTTCACTGTCTGGTTCAACAATATGGAATCATATAAATACTAAATGATAATTGGGGAACCAAAAATTGATTTGATCAGAATGCAAATTTCCACAGTACTAGCTCCAGCTCCATAGTACGAGCTAAGTTGAAAACTCTGGAGACGAAATCTTACTTTCAAAGAAGTCAAAATTTTCTTGGCATTATTTTATATGGTTGATGCCTAATGTGCATGTTCAATGCCATGACATTGATTTGGTTGCAACCCCGGGAGATCTTTACTTTTATTGATTTGGTTGCTTCATGACATTTATTTTATAGGTCTTTATGTTTGTACTTTTTTCTAGTACGCAGAATGTGAAATTTGTTTTCCTACTATTTTGATATGATAAAACAAGTAATTATTAAAATGTAGAATGTGTACTACTTGCATGTCACAAATTAGGGCCCAATTAGGCCGCTTAAAAGCTGCTCATTTATATTCCTCTTTTGTGCATCGAATTCTTTGAGCCGTATTGGAGAAAAGATAACCACCAAATATGCCTAGGCCCATACGCGTGTGAGTTCATGAGTGTGTACTTATTGCTACCTAGAGATGGAGGCTCTGTTCCCCCGCTTAAAAAATGCATGTTTCTCTTTCACTTTTGTTCACAGAATTCGTCGCACTGCTTTGAAGAGGTTGAATCACCAAATGTACCTTGCTACGAATGCTTGTGGCTTAAGCTTTTCCAAAAGAAAAGCCATCTCACCACTGACTTCATTGCATGTATGTTTGCTACTGTTCTCTTTGCCTGATGTAAGTGGCAGTTAGAATTGTGATCATTTCTCAAAGTTAATCTTGAATAGTGATAAGGCAATAATGGTGTCTTTTGGTCTTTTATGTTCTGATAGTTGATTCTAAATGAGCTCATATAAGTATAAACCTAGTTTTGGGCCTATGCATTTGATTGAGATCAAATTACTGTCTAAATAAGGGTTAGCTGGATTGCAGTTTTTCAGGCTAGAACCTACCAACAGCTAAAATGTTTTTCCACCCTGCCTTCAATTTTCTAGCCTGCTTGGGGAAACATTTGGAATCTTTTCCGCCTTTCCTCTAGTTAAGCTTGTCTTGAATATGAAAAGACATTAGCCAACACAAGGCCAAATAGTAGACATAAATTGACTAACTCAAATTTTTTTTTATAATCCCAGTTGTCAACAAAAAATACAAGATTCTGAAGTGTTTTGCTGTGTGGAGCCGGGACCAATGAAGAATAAAATAATTTATAGGCAAATATATTTTCTTGCAATTGGGATGGCCATGTCAAGAGTACATGTTTTTCTTGGATACATGTTAGAGTGTATTTTATGCTACTCACTGTATTTTTGTAATTTGTCTTTGATGCTAATAATATAAATATACGTGGAGTCTAAGGGATGATTAAGCCTGTTGGATTATTATTTGTCTCTCCCTTCTTCTCAATCTTTCTTCCTCATTTTCTTCCTTCAAATACTAAATCTATATTTTACTACTCAACTTGGTATCAAAACAATCCAATCCAACCTTAAATAAAGTTGCAAAACTCGGAAACCAGTTTTGGATGTTCTTGGTGTGCTGGCGTCTTCAGTTGCACGATAACATCAGCATGATGTCATAACCTAAATGGACGATGACTACATAGCTTGAATCGTCTTAATCTCCTGGTGATTATGGTGATTTTTGCAGTTTTTTAAATCCATCTAAGGTGTTTTTCATTTTTTTCGATTTTTTTTTGTTTTTTTTGAAACTTTAAACCCTAGTTTTGTGATCTACCAATCGCGCATTTTTTCTTTGGTTTATTTAACACCCAAAGTTTCAAATAATTATTTTGTTCATTGTAAATAAATAAAAATAGATTAATAGTTATTTTTTGAGAAAAGTAATCATATTAAAGTTTGATAAGATCTAAAAGTAAAAAGAAAAAAATGTAGAATAAAATAAATAAAAACTAAAAGATTATGCGTGGATTACCAAATGATAAAGTAATATAATTCAAAGGGAGAGTTTTTAGGATGTGAATATTCTATCAGAAATAAAAAGTTATTAGATAAGCAAGAATCGGCATAGAGAGTAGAATTTAGATTCTACATCTATCTATATATAGTGAAGAGAAGTTAGTAGTGGTGAATATCCATGGATTTCTCCGGTGATGGAGAAGAAAGAAGAGAGGAAAAAAAATGAAATGGAATGGAAACGAAAACGGAACCAAGTTGGAGATGTGCTGAATGTTCATGGCTTGGCGCACTTACGAGTGCTATGGTGCATCTTAGTTTATTCGACTCAATTGGGTAAGTTTATTCTTATGTTTTTCGACATGTAAAATTTGATTTTAGGGTTATTTGGATTAAATTCTTATTCGAAAATGTTGATATAAATTAAGTGATAAAGATTATAAGTCTAAGTAGTTAATTGATAAGATCAACAATGTATTTTGACTCGATTGTTGCAGTATTTTAGTATGGTATCGTTTGAACCTAAATTGAGATAAGTAATGGTCTCGATGTCATTCAATAGTACATATTGAATAAAAAATAATAATAAATATCTTAAAAAACGATAGAAAAAAAAGATAACTAATATAATTGGTCTTTTCAATCCGGCCTAAAAAACACGGCTAGAGGATCAAAGAGACTCTCGACGGGAATTAAGAAGTAAACTCTCGCCTTGAACTCCATGTGCAATAAACCAAACATGCTTTAGCCAAAGAAAAAGCCTTTCTGTCAGTAAGCCGGTGTCCTCATTGAGCTTCAAATCGAGATCAGTGGCAAAATTCTCCCCACTATCCCAATCTGGAGAACATAAAGACACAAGTATGTCTCGCACCATACCCATATGATAACATGTGATTAATATTCCATTTGGGAACCCTAACCAAACCTGAAATGGGAGGTGGTAGGATACAACAAGGAGAGAATGCCACATTCTTGTGCCGATACCAGTGTCTATTATAATGAGGACGTATGTGCTCTGGTTTTGCTGAATATCTACAAAAACCTACTTCATGAACTCTCATAGAGAGTTGTAGAGACGTCAATCCAAGATTTCGAAAAACCAACATCCACACAATCGGATGCCTTGTCGATTATATCATTTTGACACTATTCGGGGATAACTCACAACCGTGAATTCGGAATTGGATTTTCTTTGTGAACTTAAGACCGCCTCCATCACCAGATTGAGGGGAGCTCGAGTGGCATTAAGAATAGCTTATAAAATGGGAACTGGCCAACCCTAGCTCTTTTAGGTCCTGCCATTCCTGCCTATTTATCATTGTCAACTCGGGAATCGACTAGACCTTACTTTCTCTTTCAAATGAATTGATTTGCCAGTTTATGAGCTCACATAGCCGAAAGCCAACACTATATCTCTAGCTATGACTCTTGGCTCAATATTAAGATATCTGGTCACCACATCAAGAAAGAAGTAGTACGATTGGTAGTGTTAGAAAGAGAGCTTTAGTAAATTATTGCTGCTTAGCGAAGTGAGGTACAAAGCACCTTTCTGCTCTTTGCTTCACGTATTCTGGCTTGAAATCCACTTCTTCGACTGTCTTCTTTGTACTTGTTTGGAATCTTTCTCTTGGTATGAGGTTTGGAACCCTACTTTTTCTCTTGAGCTTGCTTGGATATAGTTGGGTGGTTCATTGCCTCGTGCGCCTTTCACTCATTTCAAAGCCCCCTTGTCTGAAATGCAAGAGAAGGAAGCCTCAAAGGTGAATGACTTACAAGAAAGCGCTCTTTTGGGGGCAGTAATACATACGGTATTTTTTGTGACTAGTTATATTGCTTCGGATTGTGACCGCAAATCCTAGATTGATGATTTGAAGACGAGCTCGCGAAGTGCAGTGTTAGAACGTCACACCGGTAAAGCTATTTTGTCTCTCCCTTCTTCTCAATTTTTCTCACCATCTTCCTTCAAACCCTATTTCTTTATTTTAATACTTGGCTCTTTTTTTTGGGGGGTGGGCGTGGGGGGGGGGGGGTTGAATATGTAAGTGATATTATTAAATGTATGTATATAATATCTTTATTTTAATACTTAGCTCTGATATCATATAAAGGCCCATTAGAGTTTTGCTGTGCACACCTTTGTAATTATTATATATATTGAATCTCTCTAATTGAGAGGCTAAGCCTTCTAATAATCTATTATTCTCTTTTTACATTTACATGATATCAGAGCTAAGTTAAGCAAAACCCTAACCTGTCTTTTTGTCGTTCTAGCTTCGGCAAGGCCTGTTCTTGAGTTTTTGGTGGTCGGCAAGGCTTGTCCTTGCAGTTCCGGTGTCGGCAAGGCTTGTTCTTGAGCCTTTGGTGGTCGGTAGGGCCTGTTCTAAAGCTTTTGGTGGTCGGCAAGCCCTACTCCTGAGCTTTCGGTGGTCGGTAAGGCTTGCCCTTGCGGTTCCGGCGTCGGCAAGCCCTATTCTTGGTATTCGGTGGTCGGCAAGGGTTCGACTGAAGTGTTTGACAGTCGGCAAGGGTTCGACGAGGGTCCAGTGAAGTCGGCAAGGGTCCAGTAAAAGGTTTCGGTGGTCGGTAAGGGTTCGACTGAAGTGGTGTTTGACAGTCGGCAAGGGTTCAACGAGGGTCCAGTGAAGTCGGCAAGGGTTCAACGAGGGTTTCGGTTGGCGTCGCTTGAGAGATTACCAGTTCTCTTGTTTGGTTACTGTTCCGCTACTGTTCGGTTACTGTTTGGCTACTGTTTTGCTTGAGAGGTTATCAATTTGTTTGTTACTGTTACTAATTTCACCGTTGCAACTCGATGATTTATTTATTGATTCTTGTGACGTATTGCAATGACTGAGGGAATCCCGTCCAGTGGATCTAGCCTCTCCAAAGGCTCACTGAGCAGTGTTACAGAGATTATTTCTTCATCCTCACGACTTGTGGATGAAAAACTTGAAGGTACTAACTTTCCAATGTGGAGAAAGACGGTCTTAATGACCCTTAGGGGCCAAGGGAAGGAGAGGCTCTTGAAGGATGATCCCCCAGATTCTAAATCTGTAAATTTTGATAGCTGGTTACAGGAGGACGCAAGAATTTTTTCCCTACTCCTTAATTCCATGGATAGAAAGGTCAAAGTATTGGTAAGCAATGCCAATACTGTTAAGGAGTTATGGGACTCTCTGGTTCTCTTATACTCAAACACCAATAATTTCTCACTTGTTTGATGTTTTGAAAGGCTTCTTTACCCTAAATCAACAGGGGCGATCTCTCAACGATTACTTTGCTGAATTCAAGATCCTTTGTGATGAGTTTACCACTCTTATGCCCTTGACCACTAATGTGAGGAAGATGCAGGAGCAAAGGGAGCAACTTGGTGTTATCTGGTTTCTTGCAGGCTTGGATCCTGAGCTCTTATCCGCTCGCTCACAGATCCTTGCCAGTCCTGAAGATCTAACAATCTTAAATGCGTTTCGACGCATTTTACGGGTTACTCGTGAGATCACCACCCGAGCTCCATCATCTGACACATCTGATAAATCTGCTCTCGTGACTACCACTGGCGGTCGTGGGCGAGGGGGAGGCAGACGTGGTGGTTGTGGTTATGGCCCCGATGGTGGGCGTGATACGAGAGTGTCACCACCGTGGAGCTACATGTCATATTCAAAGGAACTGCTGAAAGTTAAAAGGCGGACCTGGATCTGGGTCGTCTTATGTTGCTAATGCTGCCACTGACTCGATAACAGTCCACCAACCAGAAAAGAAGATTGTGGAGATGACAGATGAGGAATATGCACGCTTTACTCAGTTTCAGTTGACTGATCCACGACCACATCCCACAGCCACATTTGGTCAGACAGGTAACCCTGCAGCATTCGCTGCCACTTCTACTCCCACCTGGGTCATTGACTCTGTTGCGTCCAATCACATGACTGGTACTGCAAGTATTTTATCTTCTTATCAGCCCTTTGGTAACTCTACTTCACTCGCTGTGGCTAATGGATCATCTGTTATGATTAATGGTCGTGGTTCAGCGAACCCTACACCTTTGCTTCATTTCACTTCAGTTCTGCACTTCTCGAGTTCACTTTTCAATTTACTGTCTGTTAGCAAGATTACTCAGAATTTTCAATGCTCGGTTTTATTTTATCATGATTATTGTGTGTTTTAGGATCTTGCGACGAGGAAGACTATTGGTAGAGATCGTGTGGAAGGAGGAGTCTACATCTTGGATGAGATTGTTGGCTCTGTAGCTTGCTCCAGCATCTCTACGTCTTATTTTGATGTTCATTGCTGTCTTGGTCATCCTTCAGTGTCTAGTCTTAGAGTTTTGTGTCCCAATTTGAAGTATGTTTTCCCTTTTCATTGTGAGTCGTGTCAGTTTGCAAAGCACCTGCGTGTGCCATATTACCCGAGAATAAATAAAAGAGCTAGTTCCCCTTTCGAGATTGTTCATTCAAATGTGTGGGGCTCATGTCCTGTGATTTCGACATTGGGCTTTCGTTATTTTGTATTTTTTGTGGATGATTATTTGAGAGTTATCTTTTTATATTTAATGAAGCACCGGTCTGAATTATGTTCACTCTTTACATCATTGTATGTGGAAGTGAAGAATCAATTTAATACTACCATCCGATGCCTACGCAGTGACATTGGTGGCAAATACTTTTCAAATCAGCTATCAATATTTCTTACTCAGTACGGTTTTATTCATCAGTCATTCTGCCCTGATATACCACAACCGAATGGTGTTGCAGAAAGGAAGAATCGTCACATTCTCGAGGTGACTCGTGCCATTCTGTTCGATATGAAGGTATCGAAGCACTTCTGGAGTAAAGCTGTACTTACGGCATGTTACTTCATCAATCGGATGCCGTCAACTGTTCTCCAAGGCCAGACCACACACTCAGTTCTTTTTCCCAATCGGTGTCTCTTTTTTCTTCCCCTTCGAGTCTTTGGTTGTGTATGTCATGTTCGTGACACTTGACCCTCCGTTTCAAAATTAGATGCTCGAGTTTTGAAGTGTATCTTCCTTGGGTATTCCCGAACTTAGAAGGGCTATCAATGTTATTATCCTGATCTTGGTCGTTTTGTGGTGTCATGTGACGTTACCTTCGTCGAATCACAATCTTACTATCCGTCTTCTGTCTAGTCGAATCTTGCTCCATCCCCTGTGGATGCTGATTTCTTGTTATATCGTATTACTTCAGTGCCGGGTCCAGCTCCTAATCCAGGACCTCTGCAAGATGGTGAGCCTACTCTCGCGGCCTCTATCGAGCTAGTCATCTCGTCACCAGATCCAAACTCATCCTCCTCTGAGACTGTAAGTGTTGCTCCTATTACTCATCGTAAAAGTTATCGCCAATGTCGTGACAATCCTCTTTATATGCAATCCTATAAGGGACTTTCTACTTCTACTTAGTGCTTGATTTCCACCATAGATTCTGTGTCTCTTCTCAGGACAATACAAGAGGCAGTCATTGATTTTGGATGGCGCCGGGCTATGGCAGAAGAAATGGCAGCTTTGGAATATAATTAAACTTGGGAGCTCGCTCACCTTCCTCGCAATAAGCATGCTATTGGCTGCAAGTGGGTACACACTATTAAGGTCAACCCTGATGGTTCGTTGGCCCAGTTGAAGGCTCGCTTGGTAGCCAAGGGTTATGCTCAGACTTATAGCGTGGATTACTTTGATACATTCTCGCCCGTGGCTAAGATGATGTCTGTACGCTTGCTCATTTCTCTAGCTGCTACCCGTGGGTGGCCCTTGCATCAGCTCGACGTCAAGAATACTTTCTTACATAGAGATCTACAGGAGGAAGTTTACATGGAGCAACATCTGGGGTTTGTTGCTCAGGGGGAAAATGGGAAAGTTTGTCGCCTCAAACGCTCCCTTTATGGCTTTAAACAGTCACCACGGGCTTGGTTTGGTCGATTCAGTTCGGTGGTTTAGACGTTTGGTTTACATCAATGTGTGAAAGATCCGAGTATCTTTTACCGTCGCTCGGGGCATAAATTTTTTATGCTAGTTGTGTATGTTGATGACATTGTGATTACAGGAGATGACACTGCTAAGATCAGTAATTTGAAAGCCTTCCTACGGAGCCAGTTCCAAACCAAAGATTTGGGGCCCATAAAGTACTTTCTTGGCATGGAAGTGGCACATAAGAAAGACGGTATCTTTCTCTCTTAACGGAAATATGTGTTTGACATCCTATTTGAGGCAAGGTTTCAGGGAAGCAGAGGCAGTGAGACTCCTATGGATCCGGTCAAAAGTTAAACAAAGACGATGATAGTGAATTGTTCTCTCATCCAGACAGACATAGACGGCTAGTGAAAAAATTGAATTATCTCACCACCATGACACGTCCAGACATTGCCTTTGCGGTAAATGTGATGAGTCAGTTCATGGAGTCTCCGAAAACTAATCATTGGCAGGCGGCGCTTCGTATATTGAGATACTTGAAAACTAATCTTGGTAAATGACTGGTTTTCAAGAATCACGGACACCTCAACCTGGAGGGATATTCGGATGTAGATTGGGCGGGATCTCCTAGTGATAGGCGATCGACCTCAGGATACTCTATATTTCTTGAGAGAATCTGATTTTTTGGAGAAGCAAGAAACAGGACGTTGTAGCAAGGTCAAGTGCTGAAGCTGAGTACCGAGCCATGAGAATAGCAACTACTGAGGTTATGTGGACACGACAGCTCTTAGAATAGATTGGCTTGTCTATGACGGAATTTACAAGGTTATTGTGTGATAACCAGGCAGCTATGCATATCACTAATAACTCATTATTTCACGAGAGGATAAAACATATTGAAATTGACTGTCATTTTGTCCGTGAAAAGTGTCAGAAGGGTATTATATTTTTGGGTCATGTGAAGACAACAGAACAACTCGCAGATATCTTTACCAAGTCATTAGTGGGTTCACGAGTTCATTAAATTTGTAACAAGTTAGGCATGATTGACATTTATGTTCCAGCTTGAGGGCGAGTGTAAGTGATATTATTAAATGTATGTATATAATATCTGTAGATAGGCCCATTAGAGTTTTGTTGTACACACCTTTATAATTATTATATATATTGGACCTCTCCAATTGAGAGGCTAAGCCTTCTAATAATCTATTATTCTCTTTTTACATTTACAGAATAGTCCCTCTTGACAGATATAGCTCCTACCCCTGTTGGGGGGGGGGGGGGTTGGGTTTGAATAGTCCCTCTTGACGGATATAGCTCCTACCCCTGTTCGTTTGGGTTGATATATGAACTGACTATTTGGGCAGCTTATAAGCATTCTTGATATTCTATTCCTCGATATATAATGCCTTCGCGAAGTCAATAACTTTCTTCCAATGAGGCAGCAATAAGTACCCAAAACTATCTTCCTTCCCCCTCTTCTCCCTGTACTCTTTCACATCATACAGCAATGCATAATATGGGTGATAATGATTCATAAATTGATGAACCAGATTGCTTGTATATATAAAGAATTGTGCCATCATTTCTATCTTTGGTGTTTATGACTTCTATGTCATCCTATGAAGGATTTTGATGATCAACTTGTCAGCCATCAATCGCATTGGCTTAAGTGCACAATTATGTGTAGCTAATCGGTCCACCACTGTTGATCAGGTCACTTGGTGTGCAACTAATTTAATTTGGATAAGTCGATATGATGAATCATGCATGCTTTTGAACTAAATTACTCAGATATGATATTTCTGTTCCAATTTTTTTCCTTTCTTCTCCCTCTGAATCAAACTTTTCCTTCCCATGATGGTTCAGTTCCTATTAGTATTCATGATACAATTCGGATCCTAGATGTAGAAATATAAGAAGGTGGACCTTCTCCCCATCAAAAGCAATGAGATTATCACGGATATAACACACTCAAAAGATTAACCAAATGTACCTGATGTATAGGCGATATGACTGATATTGATCATTTATTAAAGAATGACTCGGGTTTTCAAATGATTGAACAACCGGGAGCAATTGGTTTTTGTGTCATTGACAACTTTTTGAATTTAAGAAATTAGTTCTATTCATACCTAATTTAAGGAAAACATTAACCTTATTAACTCAAAAATTTGTGATTTCCAGACTACCAGTACATCTGTACCTACGCCTTCATAATACTATAACTCGTGTTTAGGACACTGTGATTCCTACTTTCTGCTGCTCACGAGGGGTTGAAACCTGTACTAATTTTCCTAATGCGCATTGTTCTATATAAAAATGATATGGCATTTTATTAGTCTCTAAATTTTGGGGTCCACCTGTTTATACTAGCTTTTCATGTCAGCGAGCGCCTGGCATCCTATCTCGTAGTAGCAGGAGAAGATCTACTTTGGATCATTGTTCACCATGGATCACCCAATTCTTGAACATTTGAACAAGGTCTAGCTCTGGAGTCAGTTGCTCTTTTGCACTTGGTCTGCTACTAATTCCATTATTCCTTGCCAATGTTCCATGAACTCTTACTAGAACTATGATTGCTTATTCATTCGTACCCTGAGGTGTTGAAATCCTCTATGTATTTTTCTCTTTCCTCTCAAGTCTTGTTACTTTCTAAGTTCTTGATCCAACACCAATATGACGCCCATTTATTGTGATTATGGCAACCAAATACTAACTTATGTCTATTGCCTAGATTCTTGTTTTCGTGTTGGTTTAGCTGCTTCTAGGTTAAAAATCCTGTTTGAGTTTTCATGGAAGATGCGCTGAGTTCTAGTAACAGATGGTCAAACCATATAAAGAAGTGCAAAACAGGAAGAGAGTGGAATACTTCTCATGTTCAATGAAGACTCCTCAAGTCTTACCATCTAGGTTCTCAACTTCTTTAGTTTGATGCTTGAAGAAGTAACTTCCGGGTTCATACTCGGAACCAGTTGGGTTTTCCTCAATCCATCATGATCCAACCGCTATACAGAAGAGATGCTTCTCACAGTTTGATTGTTTTATATTTTACTCTCCAATTTCTTGTTTACTAGCATATTAGCAACGAGGGCTAGTGTTTGAACTACTAGGTTTGAGTACAACATTTACAGAAGTAAATCCACTTGTGGCAGAGAATGTGAAATTAGTTGCTAAGATGCATTTAAAAACAATGGGACTTCTTCAAATACATCATTTAGCATAAAGGGCCTCATGTTGCACTCACTGAAAAAGAGGAGCAGCTTAGCCTCTGTGATAGTTCAAGAGAAGTAGATTACACCTCTGCAGAATCCTTTTCAACATATGGAGATGGGCCTTTGATTAGTAAATCTGTCTCTCGTGAGTCGTGATGGCATTACTCCTACAAAACAAAACTGAGTTGCTATTTACTCATTTGAACCACCTGCTGAATTTACTCCGGGAACTTGTCCTGCTGAAGTGTAAACTTGAAAACTATGATTCTTATTTGGCTTCACCTGTTGCATAGAAACTCCGCTACTCGTATTTTTTCTCCTGGCCATTGAGTCCTAGAGAAAAAATAATTTCATCATTTTTTGTTTGAAAATGATAAATTTGTGCAGATTGTGTTACTTTTTTATTTTTCTCATTCCTATATGATGTTCCTGGTAATATAGGAATTTGAACATTTTTAGTAGCAATTGTATCTTTACTTGTAAATTCACTAAATGATCTGCTTGAAAGTTTTTTCCATTCTGATTGATTAGGAAAATCCTCTTGCCAAACATTTTTGGGTTTGACTTTATTATGAAAATACAAATTTTTTCCAGAAACCTGCATTTCTAAAATTTCAGTATTTACTCTAGATGGACCTTCATCTGTTAAGTCTAAAATTAACCATTGTGTTGGAATTTCAAGATCTGTCCAATACATTAACCTTGGTTGAATTATAGTATCAAATGATCGGATAGCATCTGAATCCCCTAATGCGTCATCTTTCTCCTGGCATTGTAGGAGGAAAGTGTAGATAATTATGAAGATGGATGTCTTTGAGTTGATATTTCGGGTTTTATCTTTGCTTCTACAGTTATTAATTTAGCTTTAACCATTCCAGCAAAACACCAGTCACTGTATATTTTTGACACAGGATCTTTTTTCTCAATATCAGTGTGATTGGAACTGACGAGAACAGAATCCGCATTGCTTTGACAATTTGAATAGCAGTTATGGAAGAAAATTTTCTAATTTGGATGAACAATGTTTTGAAGAGTACTTTACATCTAAAGTGAAGCTTGGAAGCTAATGATGGAGGCTCTGTCAAGTGTATAAAAGAAGTATTCCTAAATGTTTCATTTTGTCTGTCTCGTCTTGTAGATCATGCGATGTAATCTTCTTAAGGTATCAGACTCTCCCCAACAACTGCTGAAACACTTATGGCGCATGCTTTGCATCCAAAATCTTTGTCTAATCCTCCAATGGGGATGTTCAAATAGTACTTACCACCTGCGCGCAATGCATTGCATTTTGAGATCTCTGTTGAGAGCTGTTCAAATAAGGTGCCCTTCGTTAATAGAACATGGCCATCATATTCTCTACATGTTCATAACCTGTGCATGTCTAATGTAAGCCAAATAAGAGGTTGCACTGTGTAGTGGGCTATGAAGTCTACTAAGCTCCTCAACCTCAAGGTATGGTGTTTTTCTTGTTTCTTCAGATGTGGGGATTGATAATTAAATACATGAAGCGGAAAGGAATTTTTTTTGTGCATTAGAAATTAGAAACTAATTGTTGTAATGCATCTTGACTACTTATGTAATTCAGCTATTGTTTGATCACGGGATACTGGAAACTGATTATGCTATATATTATTGTATATGTCGCTTTGAATATACATGTAAAATTGATCTTATTTTAGTGCATATTTTTGGGGGAGTTGGGGGGTTGGTTTATATTGTAGCACAAGATGATTTTTGTTTAAGCTTTGCACTCTCAAACAACTTACTGCTGCCTCTGGTTGATGGCACTGTATAATAAATTCAATTATGTTCAATTTGGTAAGTGAGGAGTGCGATTTTTGAATGTATGTAGTGCCTGCTTCCCCAATTGTATTTGTCCATGAATCTATTGGTGGAATGTAAATTTGATTTGGGCTAATTCATACACAAAGGCCAAATAAAGATATCTAAGCCCAAGTAATTAAAGTCTTGTTTCTAGAGAGTCCATACTCTAGAATATTCTCTCTAGAAGTCTTCTAGAACAATGTTGTTAGAATCGTGCGATACACGATTCGATTCGTGCGATTCGATTCGAGTTTAGGGCGTTGCGATTCGAATCGATGCTGTGTATTGAAAAATGTTTGAATCGCACGATACACAACTTGAATTGTTGCAATTCGCGGCGAGTCATGATGCTATGCGATTTTCACGATTCAACAAAATCTCTTTTTTTTTTTAGCCCTAGAAATGTGTAAATTGATGTTGTTGGGACTTATTTTGAGGAGATAAAGTAGTTCGTAAATCCTAAATGAATGTTTGAAGACACTCATTGGTACAAAATGAAATTGCGAAGAAGAGCATGCTGTTGATGAAATCGATGATCGTTGAAGAAGACAAAGGTGACGATCATTGAGGAAGACAAAATCGACAACTGCTGAAGGAACCAAATTGACGATCGTTGAAGAAGAGGAAATTGCGAAGAAGAGGAAATTGCGAAGAAGATGAAATTGACGAGCGTTGAAGGCGACTTCGTTGTTCTACTTCTTCATTGCACTGTTATGTTTTTTGTTGACTGTTTTTAATTTTTGATGTTGCCAGTGTTTTGTTGCCTCTTCCGAACACTTAACAATATTTTTTGATAAAATCATAAAAGGAAAAGTCATTTGATTTATTTCAATAATTTGTTTGTTCTGTTTATAGATATTCTTAATTTTACAGTACCAAGTTTTTGTGATGACATATTTTAAAAGAGAGGTTGACCGACCCGACACAGGAACATAGTACAAAGTTACAGAAGAGAAGAAGAAGGGTAGGTTACAAGTAAAATGCAAATATTTTGGATGAAGTTAAGCATTTTGTATAAGCCAAAAAGGGCACTTTACAAATGAAATCATCTGCATTAATTATTTTTTAAGAGTTTTGACAGTGGTTAACCAATTAAAAAGAAATGGTGAAAGCATGATTGATATTCGGGTGATTGAAAAATTCTTTGGTTATTAGATCCAAAATTTGATCATATTGTAGCAGTTGAAGAATCAAAAGTTATAAATTTCATGTCTGTTGATCAACTCATGGGATCATTGCAAGCTTATGAAGAGAAAATCATTAAAAGAAAGGAAGTGCCATTGGAGCAAGTTCTTCAAACAAAATTCATTCTCAATGGAGCAAATGATAGATTTTGCAATGAAAGAAGCTAACGAGGACGTGGTCGAGGAAGAAGAAGAGGAGAACATTATTTTAAGATTGAAGAAAAAAGATTAAATTTTCAAGCAATAAGAGGACGGGAAGAAGAAGAGGAGAACATTATTTTAAGATTGAAGAAAAAAGATTAAATTTTCAAGCAATAAGAGGACGGGAAAAAGGAAGTTACACAAATAGAAGGCAAATTTATGACAAATTCAAAGTAAAATGTTATAATTGTCAAAAGTTTGGCCATTATGTTTTTGAATGTCAAAATGATACTAATCATATTAAAGAGAAGGCTAATTTTGTTGAAATTAAAAGAGAAGAGACAAGATCTACTTTGTTATTGGTGTATAAAGGAAGTGAAAATAGAGTATCTTGATGTAGGAGCAAGCAATCGCGTGTGGAGACAAAGGCTTGTTTGTGTAGCTTAATGAATTAATAAATGTAATGTCATTTTTGGTGACTCATCCAAAATTCTAGTGAAGGAAAAATGTAAAATTCTATTTGCTTGAAGAATGGAAGGCATCAATTTATTTTCAATGTCTATTATGTCTCCAACATGAAGATTAATATTTTGAGTATTTGGCAACTCTTAGAAAATGGTTATGATATTCATGTGACAAATTATAGTATTTTTATAAGAGATCACAATAAAAATTTATTTGTTCAAGTGTCAATTTAAAGTAATAGAATGTTCTTGCTAAACATTTAAAGTGATGTTGCAAGAAGTTTGAAGGCATGCTATAAAAATACTACTTAGCTTTGGCACATGAGATTTGAGCATTTAAATTTTGAGGGACAAGGTGCATGAACCCCCAGCTCCCATCACGTGTGATATATTCCCAGGTAAAAGCAATGTCGAGTTTTATTCAATACCACAGAAGTCCTGGGTTTAGCACTGTTAAAAACTCTAAGCAGCATAAAATAAAAGGTGGAGTTCTCTCCATCTCGGAATTCAAAGGAATTAAATAGACAAATTGATTCTGTAATAAGTAGTGAACAGTAGAATAGCAAAACACAGTTTAATTATTTGTTAATTAATAAGTAGAATTTTAGTTTACAATGAATACGTGGTTGGTGGTGGGGGATGACCTCGTAGCTAGCAGTAACACCACAGAGTTGATCATGACAGCCACTCAGCCTTAAAACAATGATGGGATGTGTGATTCGATGTTGTCTGTCTTTTGAATTTGGTTGAAAGGTGAACTTGTAAATCAGTCTGTGCAGCATATATTTTAAAAAATATAACTAATGTTCAATAGACAATAAATAGATAATAGATAAAAAGTATATAATATATAAATATTTATACAAAATATATTAATATTTATAAAAATAATAGATTTTATCTCTAAAAATGTATTGATATTAATTTTTTTAATTAACTTATTACACTACGCCCAATGGCAATATTAACAACGGTTTAATTTGCGGCGATAAATTAATCGTCATTAAAGTACATTTTAAATGGCGGTAAAATAACTACCGTTAAAAGAAGGTATTAACAGCGGTCACAACGAACTGCTGGTATAAGTTGATAGATTTCGCGCTATAAAATGAGCATTAACGGGGGGTTAAAACTAATCGCCGGTAAAAAAGTAAAAAATTTCACGCATATATAAAGTTGTCACTTTTTTTTTCGGTGGTATTTTAAAGAACTGCCGTTTAGCCAAATGTGTTTTCCCTCTCAATCGAAATTTGCCAGACTTCCATTTTGCTTAACATTCCCACCAACAGTGAGCAAAACAGTTTTGAGTTCCTACTCATAAAACCTAGACCTTTAGATTTCTCACTGCTCCGTTGCTCAGCTCCGAATCGCTAGGAGCTAAACCTTGGCCCTTTCCATTTCTCACCACCGCGCGTCTCTTCAGGACTGCCACACGAAAGTCGCCATCGACCACCACCGATTTTCGCCGTCGATCAAAACCAATTTTTGCCATCGACGACCCGGTATCCTGTGTGCGTGTGTGTGCGTGTGTGTGTGCCACACACACAATGCACCAAGTCGACACACAGCATTTGTACTGCTCGATTCACACTTCACACAGAGAGAAACAGAGAGAGAGATTGTTTACACTTTACACTTTACAGCATTTGCCCTGCTCGTCTCTTTAGGCTGTATGTATATTTTATGTTTATCTTACATTTTTTAATCTAAATTCAGTGGATTGTTTTTGGTGGATGTGATTGATTGAATCTCAAAAATATTAATTTTTTGTCAACGTAAACTGAAATCATATTTTTCAAAGTTGATCTGAAAAGCTAAAATATTTTAGCTAAATGATGACAAAATCTTAAAAAATAGAAACAAGACCCCCAACATAAGTTTGCGTTTGAAGCAAAAAAATTAAAATCTACCCGAAATGGTTCTTAGATTTATACCTCAGATAGTTGAATGATTTACACAAGTATACCTCCGATAGTTGAATTGCAGGAAAAGGTTCTCTATTGTGAGTGATCCTATGAGCGTATTCTATCTTTCTAGCTTATGCCTTTTGATTTCCAATCTTCCTACCTAATTTCGTTATACTCTACTTTTAACTCCAACTGAGACAGCTAAGAGGAAATGAATGTTTTTTGTGTAAAAGTATTTCAAATAACGGAACAAAGAGTTTTCAAATTGCCAAAACAAAGATGTACCTAGAAATGAAGTATGCTAATATGACAGAAAAGACATAATGGTTGTATGTAGTAATTTACTTGGAATAAAAATCCAAATTTGGTTTATTATTTATCTACATGGGTTGTATATATTAGTCACGATGTTGTAGTAGTTGATTGCAGAACTAGATAGGATAAGGTGAGGATGGTGAGAAAAAATTGTTCATTTCAAGAGTTGCAGTGAGAATCTCGTCTTAGGAAAGTAGAACTTATGGTATATGTGGTTTTCTTGGCTTACAAATAAGATCAAAACATAGTTTCCCAAGTATTTTGAGAAAATTTAATCATAAAATAAAATGCTTTATAGTTGCTCACGGTACAACAACTAATTTACAGACCCAAAAAAGAAAAAAAATATTTTATTATTTTACCAATTCTTGAACGTTTGGATTTTATGATTAAGTTTACCATGCGTTGACCTTGGTGTCACAAGTTTAGGGCATGACACCCTTGTAGTGGAATCTTGTCTCAACCCGTGCTCATAAGTATTGCTCACCACAAGAGTAGGATAAATAGGCCAGTTTTAGTTGAATTTGGGACCACTTTCTTAAATAAATAGTGACAGTTTCAACATGTTTACATGTCAGGAGTATTGGGAACAACCTTATTTCCCAAGCTCACTTACACCGTTCAACAATCTATTTTCATTTGTTTTATGAAATTGTCTTCTCTACAATGCATTATTCTTTTGGCACAAGTAATTTTTCCCCACAATTACAGAACGGGGATTATTCTTATAATATAATCTCAATTCCTAAAATGGTTTCTTGCTTGCTAATGTTACATTTCTTGACAAGACATTCTTCTCATAAAGAATGCAATTCTAATTGAAATTAGTATTGAGACAACAAAAATGAATAATAACTTGAAAATTGAAGGGTTGATTGGTGGTTCGAATTTTGATTCTGGGCTTGTAGTTTCTTGTGTTATTTTTGGTATCATGCTTATTGGATGGAAATGGTTGTCCCATTTCGTGCATGGGGATAGGTGATCTTGGGTAATAGTTTCATTTTCTTATATTTTTTCAATTTCATTGGCTTGAATTTTTCTGGTTTATGGTTTTTAGAGTTTTCTCATTTATTGTGATGTTGGATTATTTAGCTTTTGTTTCATGATTGTTGGCTTTTATTGGGCTAAATTTTCAAATTTGAATGTTGGTTTTAAACTGAGAGATTAGTGTTTTTCGTGTGCTTATTAAGTAGGAGCCTGATGTGCTGATGGATTTTTTTTTTCATTTTTGGATTGTACTTGTTTTTCTGTTAGTTTTGTTACTTGTCGCAATAATTCAACAAATAGTTATAGTATTTTCTACGCTTTAATTTTTTTGTTACTTGTCAATTAATCTCAAACTGTTCTTATTATTGGCTCAAAAATATTTAAGAAACTTACATGAATTAATTTGCTATGTTAGTTTTAGTTGAGAATATGCATTAGTTTTAGTTGTTAGTACTATTTTTTTGTCATATATGTCTATTTTTTTAACTATTTTTTTGTTTTTACCTTTTAGAATTATTGTGAAGGCTTTAGCTCTCTTTGTTACTATCTATCATTATTGTAACTTTGATTGAAAACTAACTATTTATAAGTAATAATTCAGGTGCTATAGTGACCTCATGCATAAAAGTTGGATTCACATAAGAAATAAGTTAGATCCTGGTTATTTATAAGGGGTTGAGAAGTTTATTGAGTTTGCTTATGCTAATAAGCCTCCAGAATTGAAGATATATTGCCCATGTAAGAAATGTGTTAACCTTAGATTTGAAACGAAAAATGGTGTTAGGGAGCATATTATTATAAATGAGTTTAACACAAATTATACGAGATGGACGATTCATGGTGAGACTTTATCTTCAATTAATATAAGTCAAGGGTTTGATGCCAGAGATGATATGGTTGGTCTAATACATGATGCATTTGGAGTTCCATGACAAGATTTTGACTTTGTTGATGATCAAAGGTATGAAAATACAACGTTTGGGCCTAATGAAGAGACTAAGAAATTCTTTAAACTATTAGAAAATGAAGGACATGAATTGTACCCAGGTTGTAAAAAGGTCACAACTCTTTCTTTTGTTGTCCAGTTGTTGCATATAAAGGTACTCAATGGGTGGACTGATATGCCATTTGATATGTTGCTTGAGTTGTTGAAAGAGGCATTTCCTGATGGAGAAACCTTATCGAAATCATACTATGAAGCAAAGAAGTTCAATGAGGCATTAGGCTTTACTTATAACAAGTATGAGACATGCCCTAAGGATTTTATGCTATTTTGGGAGGATAAAAAGGGGCTTGATAAATGTGACATTTGTGGGAGATCAAGATATAAAGAAACTAAGGTCCATTCAGATGATGGTACAATTAAAATCACTCAAATCCCAGCGAAACAAGTAAGACATTTTCCTCTAAAACCAAGGTTGCAAAGGCTATTCATGTCATCAAAAACAGCTTCGCTTATGAGATGGCATGCGGAAGAGCATATCAATGATGGAATATTAAGGCACCCAGCTGATTTACTTGCTTGGAAGTCTTTTGATGAACAGCACCAAGAGTTCGCTAGTGGTAGTCGAAATGTTAGACTTGGATTAGCAGCTGATGGTTTTAACCCGTTTCGAACAATGACCATTGCGCATAGCACATGGCCTGTTGTGTTAATGCCATATAACTTACCACCTTGGTTATATTGTCTTTGCTTGTTGATGGACCTCGTGCTCCTGGGAATAATATTGATGTTTATTTGCAACCACTAATTGAGGAGTTGAAGGAGTTATGGATTGAAGGAATACTTACTTATGATGCTGCAAGTAACCAAATGTTTCCTATGCGTGCAGCTTTGTTGTGGACTATCAGTGATTTTTTTGCATATGCTAACTTATCAGGATGGAGCACAAAAGGAGCATTGGCGTGTCCTTGTTGTAATAAGGCGACCCGTTCTAGATGGTTAAAACACTGTCAAAAGTATTGTTACATGGGTCATCGTTGATTTTTAGATCAAGGGCATAAGTTCCGAAAAGATGCAATATGTTTTGATGGAAGTATTAAAATAGAGCCAATGCCACGTCAATTTTCTGGTGTAGATATTTTCAAACAGGTTGAATCAATTACGAACACATTTGGAGAGTTGACAAAGGATAAGGGGAATCTATTTGTATCTAAAAGGAGAAGTAGAGATGTTCAAGACGTAAGAGATGTTGGTGTTAGCGAGAGAAAAACTGAACATAATTGGAAAAAGCAAAGCATTTTCTTCCAATTATCATATTGGAAACATAATTTAATTCGTCACAATCTTGATGTTATGCACATTGAGAAGAATGTGTGTGAAAATATACTGTGGACGCTACTTGATATTGCAGGGAAAACAAAGGATAATCTAAAGGTGCGTCGGGACCTTCAAGAGTTAGGTATTCGTAAGGCACTCCACCCTCAACAACGGGCAAGTGGAAAAGTCTTTTTACCCCCTGCTTGTTTCACAATGAATCGACAACAAAAAAGTATATTTTGCAAAGTGCTCAAAGATGTGAAAGTTCCTGATGGTTACTTGTCAAATATTTCAAGCCGCGTACAAGAAGAGAGAAACATTTCAGGTCTCAAGAGCCATGATTGTCATATTATAATGCAACAACTGGTGCCTCTAGCTGTGAGAAGGGTATTGCTTAAGAATGTTTGTGGAACCTTAATTGAACTAAGCACTTTTTTCAAAAAATTGTGTTCAAAAGTAATGCATCCAAATGACTTTGGACATCTTCAAGTGCAAATTAGATTGACCCTTTGCAATCTTGAAAAGATTTTCCCTCCTTCCTTATTTGATATCATGGAACATTTGCCCATTCATCTAGCAGAAGAGGCAAGGATTGTTGGACCAGTGAATTATAGATGGATGTACCCTATTGAGAGGTATATCAAAAGCTTGAGTTTTATGTTCATGTATTTTGCAAACCAATGAGCACTAATCAATCTTGTCTTTGAACTATCTAATTTGGTTATTATAGGTATTTGCTTACGCTAAAAAAGTATGTGCGTAATCGTAGCCATCCAGAGGGTTCAATTGCAGAAGGATATTTGGCGGAAGAATGCTTAACATTTTGCACGCGTTACTTGCATGATGTTGAGACAAAATTAAATTGTCCAGTGCGAAATTATGAGGGTGATCAAGCAGGCCGTGGCATAGGAAAAGTTAAATTGCTCCTTCTCGACAACACTTCATGTGAACAGGCACATAGATGTGTGCTAGCAAACTCTAATTCAATCACCCCATTTCGAGAGTAAGAAACATACCAAACAAACTATTTCATTTTAAATTTATTTATATAACATATAATGTCTTGCATAATTTTTAACCATACAGGAAACATATGCAAGTGCTTAAATTCAATAGGCATCGCCTTAGTGGGCGTGAACTTGTGAGAAAGCACAATGAACAATTTTCTGGTTGGTTTAGAGAGCATGTAAGTAATATGTTTAGTGCTTTGTGAATTGATTTTTATTAATAATACCTTGTGACTTCTCACCTATTTGCTAAAAATACAGGTTCAACAATTGCAACGAGCTGGAAATGATTGTATATCAACTGAAGTTAAATTGTTGTCTGTAGGACCAGATAAATGGGCAAGAAAGTACTCGGGGTATATTATAAATGGGTTTAGGTTTCACACGAAACAGTGCGAGAAGAAAAGAAAAACTCAAAACTGTGGAGTGTCATTAATTGCAAATACACGAAGTTATGCCAGTTCGAGAGATAGGAGCCCAATTACTGGAGATGTTACTTTCTATGGAGTTTTGATAGATATAATTGAACTACGTTATTCTAATGATTTGAAATTTGTGTTGTTTAAATGTGATTGGGTTGATACTAATGTTGGGATGAAGGAAGATGAGTTCAAGTTCACACTTGTTAGTTTTAAACACCTTTTGTACAAACACAATCGAGTGTCAAATGAACCATTCATCCTTGCATCTCAAGCAGAGCAAGTTTGGTATGTACAAGACCCTATTGAAGAAGATTGGCACATACCCGTGAAGATGACACCTAGAGACTTGTATAATATGTATGGAAAAGATTCAGTTGAAGGTGCAATAACATGTCCTCAAGTTGAGCCATATAGTGGTCAACTACTAGATGATACAACATACAATTGTGAAGAGGATGTTAATTAGGTTAGACCAAATTTGAATGGAACAACAGTTGATGTTAATCCAGATGTTGATGGTAATGGTGTTGATAATGTCAACACGTGTGATAGTGGTGATGAAGAGGAGGTATATGAAGATAGTTATAGTGATAAATGTGATGATGATGTTTATGTTAATGTCGATACCAATGAGGATAGTGATGATGATGATGATGATGATGATGATGATGTTTAGGTATCCTTTCATGCATATTTTAAAAGTGACTGGCCGGGTGCCACTGTGCTCGCCCACTCGCTCATCCATGGTTACCGCCTCTGTTTTTGAACCATTTATTTGCAAATAGAAAGAAGGTATAGATTTCGCTTTAATAGCTTTTTGCCTCAATTTTTCTTAAAGTAAAAGTTTTTTTTCCCTTCTCTTTCTTCCAAATCTGGTGACCAAGTTATGCCCGCAATTTCAGTCTTAAACTTCTTTTTTCCAAATGGTTTATGAATTGTAATATAGATGAATACAAAGCGGAAGAGAGCCCGTTGGCCAGTTGGATCCATGGCGTCTTTGTCGCAACCATCACCTGCTACTAGTCAAGTACAGCCTTAACCACAGCCACCACCACTTGCTACTAGTCAGGTACAACCATCACCTGCTACTAGTCAGGTACAGCCTCAACCACAGCAGCAGCAGCAACAACAACCACCTGCTTGCAATAATGCAACTCAAACCTTGAGCTCTTCCAAACAAAATAATCGAGAACCAAATGCATCATTTGAAGGTGTTTTATTTTATTTTTCGATCAATTATGATATCGCCTTACCTATTTGTCAATTGTGTAACATACGTTTATTTGTGTTTTCTCTTGAAATTGTTTGCCTCTGTTGGGTTTTTTTGTTTCAAAACATCCACTCTTTACAAAAAGTAATCTCAATTTGCATGAAAGAAGAGGAAAATTATGCTGGAGAGTTCACTTTTTTTGTTATGCATGAGTATTACAAACTGAGATATGCCTCAGTTTCCATTAAACATAACTGTAAGGGTGGATGGGGGGCAACATGATCCTTAAATGCATGCAGCTCTGCACAGAGGCAAGGGCTTGTATCTTTTGGCAGTAGCTTTCTGCATAAGAATGGACTGAATTGCATTAAAAGTGATGAATTTGCTTTACTAAATTAGAAGTTCAGATTTCATCTTGCATTTAGATAGTTCTGATTTCATCTTACTCAAGATGTTGACTAGGTTTGCAAAGGTAAGAGTAGCCAGCGACCTTTTTTTACTAATAGAAAATGGTACAATGATCCTTAGACAGTGTTGCTGTTTAATAATATCGGTAATACTTATAAGCACAGAAACTAACCATATACCAACCACAGAAAATAGATCGGGATGGTAATGATAATGAAACAGTTTATGTAGTTCTTGTGGTTAAATTTCTGTGTTCTAAGTATCTTTTTTTTATATACACAGACAGCTGTTTTGAATTCTTTTGCTGCTACTAGAAATTTTTTTTGAAATTGTCAATTTTGTTGATGATTCTGTCACTGATATAGATCATCAGCTTGGGAACCAAGCTAAATCTGTGATCCCTTATCCCTCTTTAGCAAGATTTTTGATGGAAAAGAATTATATAATTATCCTAGTCTTATTTCTTTTCAATTTTTATGATTAATTATGTACACAATTTGGGATTCCCTCCTTCCCCTACAATGGTTGGTGATATAATGTCATAACGGGTAGTTGTTTATTTGCTTATTTTATTTTATGTACTTTTATTTTTAATGATTACAACTTCACGTTTTAATCTATATATTTTGTTTTTAGCCAAGTAGTGTTTGCATTATATGCTAATGGATTGTTTATACAAGAGTACAACTGAAGTTATGCAGCTGAAGCATCAGAGAGCTGAAGTGCAGCTGAAGTGCAGCTGAGCCACCAAAGCCATATTGCAATGAATGTAAACTGAAGTTAGTTAAGATAGAGTTAGTTAGAATTCTGTTATAAGATAATAGGCATACAACTATAATAAGAGGTGAATACCTGTATATAAATGATACTGAAGTTGTATGAGATGAAAAAGGATTGAATACAATAATCAATAATCAATTATTAGTAATGTTAGAAATTTGTAGTGAGACTATTAGAAGATCTTTACTACATTATTATCATTTATAATTAAGAAGATTGATGATTTTAAAATTAAATTTTTGATTAAATTATGTTCAAATTACAGTTAGGCATGGGTAATTGCTAATTTGCATTCATATTATATGAAAACACACACATGTTTATATATGGTACAAGTATCCAGATATTATGTAATTTGACTTCAAATTTGTTTGAAATTTGCAGGTCTGCAATTGCAAAGAGATGAACACTCATTGTCCAGTAATACATTATGAACATCTTTTTTTCTTTTTATTTCTCAGCTTGTGTTTGTTTTAGCAGAATGTAGTGCTGAGATTGAAAGAATTTACCATTCTTTTGCTTGATTATTGAAAAAATTGACTAATTAAAGGGGAATAAATAAACTTTTAGGTTTTTGAATTCTCATAATCTAGGAAGCTAGGTTAGAACGAACCTCCATTGACTTGGGTCTGTTTCATATAATTTGTCCAGCTGAATTAGTTTGGTTGGTATGCTTTACAGACTATATTTTGATAGTTATTGTGACATTTTGGTTTATACTAGGCTGGATTGGCATGTGGTCTTGCAGAAACCAAATTTTTTTTTTTCTTACATATTAAGTGTAGTTCATTAATTGGCCAACTTTTTCAGCGTAGAATTCACCATCTCACTGTCGTGTGATATTCAGCTTTTACTTTCATATGTTTTCTATTTGCAATGATTTAGAAGCCTGTCAATGAAGGGCCATTTATTATTATCTTTTTCATTTCAAATATAAAACTTGGCTGTTTGTTCGTTAACCCATTATTATTTGACCAACTAATAGCCCAGGCCAATCAATAAGTAGACCAAAAAGAGGTTTTGATCGTCCGTTTGCCGAATAGGGCACAGGAGAGAAGCTACATGTTCGGTTGAATGAAGAAAATCGACCCATTGGTGACATAGCAGCTAAACTACAAAGTCAATTAGGTATTATAGCTCGGAAAAGAAATTTTGCACTTATAACTTTTACCGATTGGAGGGCTCCCGAGCTAGATACATTTAAGGATCGTATATGGAAAGATGTTAAGGTATGAATTATAGTAGTCTACATGTTTTGTGTTTTAATTGTTATTGCTTATATTAATTTATGTGGAGGTTAATATGAATGACAATATGTAGGCAAACACCGACGCACCAGACATTTATAGACATAATTGTTTGATGTCGGTTGGAAGGAAATGGAAGGATTGAAAAGACACTCTTAAAAGAAAATACTGTAACCTTTATGACACTGATGAAGAACGCATCTTACATTGCCCAGATGGGGTGGATCCAAATCAATGGAGGGTTCTTGTTGAGTTTTGGGGTAGTGAAGTGGCAAAAGTATTAAAAATACTAGTTTCCATATCGTCTTCCTTTTTTTTTTTTTGGCTTATATTCTTATGTTTGATCATTTAATAATAGACACGCAGTAATACTAATGGTGCTAATCGCAAAAAATAAATAATGTGTCGTACAAGTGGGAGAAAGGCACATTGTCGAGTAAGAGACGAGGTAAATGACTAATTTTTATCAAGACATTTATTAAAAATGTGCAACATATGTTTAAAGTTTATGATATTTATTCGCTATTCATAATGCAGATTGCTACCAAAATTGGTAAGAAGCTCGATTAGATAGAAGTGTACGTAAAAATGCACACAAAGAAAAATGGGGAGTATGTTGATTATGTATCAGCTGAAGCCATAGTATGTGTAATAAATTATTATTTTTCAATTATTTACTTGTTTATATTCTAACTAATGTTTGATTTTTTAAATGGTAGTGCCGTATTAATGAACGACTATCTGAAGTGCTTGAATCATCACAATATGCAACCTTTAGAGACGAGGTATTCACTGAGATTTTAGGAGTAGATAGACATGGTCACGTACATACTTATGGCTTTGGTAGATATACTCGGTCTCAAGATCAACGTGTTGATATGGATAAGATGCGTTCAGAGATGCGACAAGAATTATTAGCTAAGCTTAGTGACAGGTTTACCCGCTTAGAGCGTAAATGTTCAAAACTACAAGCTCATGTTGAATCTATAGGATATCCAATGCCTCAATCTTCAGATACAGATGAACCGGTAATGCATTCATCTGTGGTAATTTCTTTATTTAAATAATAATATAATTGTAATACTTCTAGATATATATGATTTACTGTGATAATTAATAAAATTCTTATATTTTAACAGGATGATTTTGGACCAATATGCAATACGCGACATGTTCCGGATACTTCTAGTTCTCACTAGCAAATGATGAAGAGCTAACAGATGATGACTTTGATATTTGAGACCTTATATTGATTAGTACAAGTATTTTGGGATATGTTACTTGACAATTATTTTGTGACTTGTCTTTTAAATTACTACTTCTATTTATTTTGTGATTTGAGACATGAATTAGAAGGATATTGTGTATGAATTTTTAATTTTATGATTTTAGACTTTAATTATAAGGATACTTTCTATGATTATAATATTTAGCTATAGAACATTATGATTTGGTTTTTAAAAATTGGGTTTTAATAGTGTGTTTGGTAGGTTTATTAAGTTACAAGTTGTTTTTTGTAAACTATTCTTTTAGCGACGGTTTTGTATAAAAGTATTCTTTTAGCGACATGTTTGTATTTCCATCGTTAATGCTATAAAAAATGTTCAGTTTATTGACAAATATTAGCGGCGGTAAAAAAAATACCATTAATGTGAATAAATATTGTGATGGAATGTAAATGTACATTAGTGGCGGTAAACACTACTGCTGTTAATGTGAATAAATATTTGTGGCGGAAAGTAAATATACTTTAGCGGCGGTAATATAACCGTCAATAATGAAAAATAATACCGATAGTTAATTATAACCGTCGTTAATAAAGATGAGGCGTCGATTATATTATCGGCGGTTATCAACCGCCATGCCAACTGTCATATATGCTCAACGGCAGTTAACAAACCGCCGTGTTATTTTTTTCGACACATGCATAAGCGGCGGTTCGCAATTTCGCCAAACAACCGTCGCTAAAAGGATTCACGACAGTTGTGTACATATACACGGCGGTTTATTACCGCCGCAAAAAGAGAGATACGGCGTAGTGTTAACTACCGCCCAATGAGCAGTGATTAGCATGACTCTATATCTTTTTGTACCTTGAGAAGAGAGAAAGGAGGTGGGCGTGGGGGTGGTGGTACGGTACAATACATTACATTACGTTAGGATGTTAGGCAACTGTTCTTAAATTGTAGACAACTTACCTCCGGGCTTACCTCTAGGCACTAACAACATAAGTTGCTTAATCGCCAAGAGGCGGGAGACTCCTCTGATCATCCAGCCTGCCGAGTTTGCTTCCATACCCAACTACGTGTCGTGGCAATGTAGACAATGGGGGGTGTAAAAAAGAAAAGAGAGAGCCATGTCTAAAATCATTCTTGAGACATATGATGATTTTTAGGTTAAGAGCAGGGATTAGAGTCCAAGTCCGCTCTCACTCACTCTCTCTCTCCCCCCCCTCTCTCTCTCTTTCTCTCTCTCTCTCTCTCAATGGGTGATCCAAACATCTGGCAAATTAGGCAACTGCGTCCAACCATTTGGCAAATTAGGCAATTGCCTAAGGCTTTATGTCTAAAAGAAGTCTCCAAGTTTTTCGGGATCCATCTTACTATATACTCTTTGATTGGGTGGAAGTGTTTAGAAATGTTCTTACATTTTTTTAATAGTCCTAAACGGGAAGATTTCAAAATGTATCCCATTTTAGGTTTGAAGGAAATTGTTAGCCCAATGACTTTTTCTTTTGATTTTGGTAATTTTTATAATTTATTTTTTAAGAATAAATAATTTTAAAAGAATAATACTTTTATATTTTTAAAATAAAAGTGTTAATACATTTTGATCATGCAAGTTGACACCTTTATCCAAAAGAAATAACTCAACTCTCAAAAGGATTAAACTACTTACATATTCTTGAATGAGAATATTTTGTACTAAATCTAATTAAAAATTAAGTCAAACACTTTTAAGGCAAAGTATACTTGAAGAATATCAAGTGTGTCAACACTTTTAAACAAATGATTTGACACCCTAACAGTTCTATGAAGTTGCTTTCAGGTATCAAAAATTAGTATCGACACAAATTAATTTTGTGTCAACACAAAAGAGCCAAAGCTCTCTGGACTCAAGATGAGTCGACACAAATTGATTTTGTGTCGACACAAAAATAGTTCCTCACTTTTGGTATCCGGTCATTTGAGTAAACACAAATGGAAAATGTGTCGACACAAAAGAACCAAGACCACTTGCAAATTTTGGGTGTCGACACAAAATAGAAGATGAGTTGATAAAAAGTCACGAGCCCACCTGAAGAAATTTGGTGTCGACACCAAAGTCCAAAAATGGCAACACAAATATACCGATGGTTTCTGCAGAATTTAGTGTCGACACCAAAGAAGACTTGAGTCGACACAAAGTGGCTGCTCCCAGATTCTGAAGTTCAAATGAGTCGACACCAGATCCAAATGTGTCGATACCGCTGTGTTGGTGAGAAAGCTTGCAGAAATTGTGTTGACTCCTCAGAAGAAATATGTCGACCCAACTACTTAAAGGACTTACCCTAGACATTTTGTGTCGACACCAAAGGCGTTTGTGTCGACACCTACGACGTAGATTCAAATTTGTGGCAGATTTCAACGGTTAGATTTTTGGCATTTATTGTTTCCACCTACCTCTAACGGTCACGAATGTTCAAGAGTTTATATAAGGAGTAACTTCTTAGCATTTAATTTCTCTAGAGATTTTTAATTACTATTTTATTGCTTGAATGAATCTATGAATCCTCAAGCTCACATTTATTGTTGAACTCCAGCTCTTGTTCCTCATCTCTTTTTTTTTTATTAATTGTAAATCAATTTCTGTAAAGAGAGTGAGTATTTCTCATTAATTTTCTCATTTATTGTATTCAAGGGTGAATCACCATTTATCCTTTGAGTGAGTGAGTAAATCTCATCAAAGAAGAGTTCAAAAGAGAATAAAAAAAGCAAATATTTATTTTCATAGGTTCTTCTTGAAGTTAAAATAGGCTTTTGAATGTACCTGTAAACATTCGTTTACTCAAGCGAAATCTTAAAGTTGTAAAGGCTTGGAATGCGTCCGTGAAACATGTTATATAGTGAAAATTCTCAAGAAAAAATTTGAGGAGTGGATGTAGGCTTGAAAGAAGCTGAACCATTATAAATATTTGGTGTCTGGTTTAATCTTTTTATTCCTAACGTCTTTAATATTTGCATTACTTTAATATTTGATTATCTTGCTTTATTTGATTGCAATATTCAAAATTTTCGAAAAATTGTTAAAATTGTTATTTATTTTTTTAAGACCCAATTCACAACTCCTTTTGAGTTGCCTAGAACTAACAATTGGTATTAGAGCTTGGGCTCTTATTTTTGATTTAATCATCTAAGAATTTTTGATGGCAACCACTAGCATCAGATCTATCCAATCCAAAAATCAGTCGACCAATACACTTCTCTTGTTCAATTGAACAAATTACAATTATTGGAAGGTTATAATGAGAATCTATATTCAAGCCGTAGACTATGACCTTTGACAGGTTATTATAAATGGACCAAAAAGACCTACCAAAATTGTTGAAGGGGCTTTCGTCCCTAAACTTGAGGCTGAATAGAATAAAAATGATATTAGAAAAATTTAAAAGAACGCTAAAATCATGAATCTCCTATATTGCTCACTTGACCCTAATAAGTTCAATAGGATCTCAACACGTGACACCGCAAAAGAAATATGAGATAGACTTGAAGTTACCCATGAGGGTACTAATCAAGTGAAAGAGTCCAAAATAAGTCTGTTTGTGCATAACTATGAATTATTCAAAATGAAGTATGATTAAACTATTTCTGACATGTTTACTCGTTTTACTGACATTATTAATGGACTAAAATCTCTTGACAAGATTTATATAAATGCAAAAATGGTAAGAAAAATTCTTAGGTGCATGCCTGAGAGTTGTGAAGCTAAAGTCACAGCTATTCAAGAAGCCTAAGACCTGAACACGCTCAGTCTAGAAAAACTCCTTGGTTCCCTCATGACCCATGAGATGAACATAAAGATGGATGATGAGGATGACAACAATAAGAAGAAAGGAATTGCCTTCAAGTCCTCAACACATGACGAAAAAATTGGGAAAGACTCCTCAAGTGATGAGAATGAAGACATGACCCTCATCACAAAAAAATTCAAAAGGTTTCTTAGAAATAAAAAACGAGGAGGAAGAAAGTTTTTCAAGAAGGAAGGACACCGAGGCGAGCCTACCAAATTCAAAATCGACTCAAGCAAATTCAAGAACGACTTCAAGAAAGAAGAAATCATCTGCTATAAGCATAAAAAGACTAGACACGTCAAACCTGAATGTGCTCAGCTCAAAAAGCAATTCAAAAAGGGCTTCAAAAAAGTTATGATTGCTGCATGGGTGCTAAAGTGATGATAGCAGCTCTAAGGATGAAAAGAAAGAAAACAAAGTAGCTAATCTATGCCTCATGGCTAGAGAAGGTGATGAGGTAACTCTTGACCCTTTTTCCTTACATGAATTGCAAAGTACATTTGAAGATTTGCATGATGAGTTGAGAAAAATTGGTGCAAAGAATTCTATTTTTAAAAAATTAGTTATTTCCTCCTTAATTGAAATTAAAACTTTGAGAAGTGAAAAATCTGTTTTGTCAAAACAAGTTTCTGTTTTGAAGGATGAAAACAAAGTTGAGTGAAAAAGTTAAGGACCTTACAAAAACAGTTTACAAGTTCACTCAAGTAAAGAACAACTTAGATAAACTTCTTGGTATGCAAAAATATATTTTTGACAAAGCGGGATTGGGTATAAACTCAAGAAGAAACAAAATTTTTTAAGCAAAATTTTTGTCAAAGCATCCTCTAATCGTATAAATGCCATATGCTTTTACTGCTATGAGTATGGATATATTGTCACATACTGTCCACACAAAAAAAACTTAAATAATTATGTCAAGAAGGTTTGGGTTCCTAAAAGAACACCTCCTCAAGGAACTAACACTAAAGGACCTAAGAAAATTTGGGTACTAAAAATTAAAACTTAATTCTCCTTGCAGACATGCCTCAATTCTCATTCAAGGAGGGGGATGTGGTATCTCGATAGCACTTACTCAAGAAACATGACAGGCGACCAATCGATATTTGCACATCTCAAATCAAAAGATGGCAAATTTGTGACTTTTGGAGACAATAGTAAAGGAAAAATCATAAGAATTGATTGTATTGGTAAAATTTATTCCTTTTTTATTAAAAATATTTTACTTGTTGATAGTTTAAAATATAACATTCTTAGTATAAGCCAACTTTGTAATAAAGACCACAAGGTTGTATTTGATTATGCTAAGTATGCTATTGAATATTCTACCAATAACAAAGTTATTTTTGAAAGTCATAGGCATAAAAATGTTTATACATTTACTCTCAATGATCTCATTAAGAATGACACAAAGTGCTTAACCGTCTTGAGTGATAATAGTTGATTGTGGTATAGAAGACTTGGACATACATACATGAACTTGATTTTTAATTTTTTTAAAAAAAATTGGTAATTGGGTTACCCCAAATCAAATTTTAAAAAGACAAAGTGTGCGATGCATGTCAATAAGGCAAACAAGTTAGAAGTTTGTTTTTATTCCAAAAATGAGATTTTAACTTCTAGGCCCCTACAACTATTACACACGGATTTATTTGGTCAAACATGGACTTTAAGCCTTAGAGGCAAGAGATATGCTTTTGTTGTCGTTGATGATTTTTTTAGATACACTTGGGTGTTATTCTTAGCTCATAAGGATGAAATTTTTGCCTCTTTTGCAAAATTATCTCGGAGAATTCAAAATAAATTTTTTTTTTCAAATTACAAGTATCTGAAGTGATCATTGTAGAGAATTTAAAAATAAAAATTTTAAAAAATTTTGTGATGAAAATGACATTAACCATAACTTCTCTACTCCTAGAACCTCTCAACAAATTGGAGTTGTTGAGAGAAAGAACAGGACATTGAAAGAAATGGCTAGAACCATGCTCTGTGAAAATATTCTATCAAGATACTTTTGGGCCGAGACTGTCAATACCACTTGTTTTATCATAAACAGATCTATGATATGAGCCTCTCTCAAGAAAATTTCATATGAGCTATGGAATGGAAGAAAACCTAACATCAGTTATTTTCGCGCATTTGAATGCAAATGTTTCGTTTTGAACAACAACAAAGAATGTTTGGACAAGTTTGACGCAAAATTTGGAGAATGTATTTTCTTAGGATATTCTATATCTAGTAAAACATATAGAGTGTTCAACAAAAGAACTCTAATTGTTGAAGAATCTATACATGTTATTTTTGATGAAACTAACATTGGTTCTTCAAAAGATTTTTGTGAAGATAACTTGTTAAGCATAGAAAAAAGTGTTGAAGTTATCTTCATCAAAGAAAAAGAAGAGCCAAATTAAGAAGAAGCTTCAAATCCTCAATAAAATGCAGTCAAACCGGTTGCTGAATCTTTAAATCCAGAAAATTCAAATTTACCTAAAGAGTGGAGGTATGCTCATGGTTATCCAAAAGATCTTATCATTGGTGATCCATCGTAAGGTATCAAAACTCGATTCTTTCTACATAATGTTTGTGGTAATTTAGCATTCCTTTCCTAGACTGAGCCAAAACATTTTAAGGAAGCCAAAATCGATAAGTTTTAGACCTTGGCTATGCAAGAAGAGTTTAATCAATTTGGAAGAAATAAAGTTTGGATTTTAGTCCCAAGACATAAAGAACACTTCATCATCAGTACAAAATGAGTTTTTAGAAATAAAATGAATGAAAATGGAGTAGTTCTTAGGAACAAAGCTCGATTGTTAGTCCAAGGCTACGATCAAGAAGAAGACATCGATTTTGATGAGATTTTTGCTCTGGTGGCTAGACTTGAAGCCATTAGATGTTGCTTACTTTTGCACGTTTTAAAAATTTCAAACTCTATCAAATGAATGTCAAGAGTGCTTTTTTAAATGGTTTTATCTCGGAGGAAGTTTTTATAAAATAACCTCCTAGCTTTGAAAATCCAAATGTTTCAAACCATGTTTACAAATTTACCAATGCTCTCTCTATGATTTAAAGCAAGCACCTAGAGCATAGTATGAAAGGCTAAGCAAATTCTTGATTGAAAATGAGTTTTCAAGAGAAAAATAGATACTACTCTTTTTATCAAGTCTCAGGAAAATAGCAAAATGTGTCGACACTTTCTGAAACAGTGTCGACACCATTTTCTATTTCGTAACCCACACTTTTGCAAAGAAAAATGTCGACACAGATGTCATATGTGTTGACACAAATCTTTATACCTATATATAGAGGTGTTGGTCCCCCAACCATCACATTATTTCTCTCTCTCTCTCCCTCTCAAAAACTGTTCATCTCCCGCACTTTTTTCTTTCAAAAATAGTGTCGACTCCTAATCTTCTTCTTCCTTCAATCTTCAAATCTAACCCAAATCGTTCACAATGCCTCCGAAAACTACGGAAAAAAGGGGCGAAACGAATTGGCGAACGAAGTTCCTCAAGCCTTAGAACGTCCAAGAAGAAGAAGATGACCTCCACGGGGACGACGACGATGGCACAGGCACCGATTGCAATGGTCGAGGTAATAAATTTCAAAATTCCCAAAATTCGTCAACTATATTTTGCATCTTTTGTGAATTGAAAAGTCGTTGCCGGTCGTATTATAGACTTTTCCTTCTTTGACTCCATTGAAATGAGATTCAAGGATATCTTTTCAAGTCTTGGGTGGGAAAGACTCCTACAACCCCGAGAACCCTATTATCCCACACTTGTGAAATACTTCTCTACACACTTTCACATTTAACTGATTCCGACCACCACCATCACCACTTGGGTGATTGGTGTTGACATTCACTTGACTCCTTCATCTCTAAATGAGATTCTTGGTATTCATGGAAGAGAGATCTGTGTTCCCTATAACAAAAAATTCATTGATCTTGAAAGTTTTTCTTTTTCTGAGTCTGTGAAAAATATTTTTGAGAATGATGATATTGACCCCACCAAGCCCTTAGAGGCTAATTTACTCAAACCAGAGATGCGCTTATTGATCATATGGTGAATCACATTTTCTTACCACAAATGGAAAAATTTGGAGATGTTACATACATACACATTTTTATTATATGGTACATTCTTGAATAGCAGAGCTTAGACCTAGGTTTCTTATTTATTTTCCATATGTTGCACTCTCACAGCAAATCAAATTTCTCCATACTTCATGCCATGTATTGACCAAAATCTTTCGCCATTTTGTCATAGACTTATCAGCTGAGAAGATGGCACCATTTTCGAAACATGACTTGTATGGTAGTTCCACACTTAAACATATATAAATTGCAAATGTTGATGGTGTTTGGACCACATCCCGTCATGGTACCCCTTCATTTGTCAGAACTCCTCCTCCTCATCCTCCACCACCTCAAGATATTTCTCCTATTCTTGTAGATCTGGACTCTCCTCCTGTTCAATCTGATTGTCTTGGCCCCTCTAGTATTTATGGTCCCTTTCATGCTCCTACTACTCACACATTTGCCTCTGCTCCATCTGTCTCTTCATTTGCTCCAATTTCTGTTGATTTGAGAGAAGTAGTTTCGTTGATTCAGACTCTATCATCTTTCTTGTCTTTCTTTGAAGTAAAGGTTGATCAAGATTTTTTTAATCTTAATCACTCCATTTCTGACCTCTTTGACAAAGTCAAGTACCTCTACAAATTCAACCGCACACTACGCAAAGAGGTCGAAAGAGTTACTGATGCCGGGAGATCATTGTGTCATACAGTGGATGACAACATTATCTCCATTGTTAATGCGAACAATGCCATCCTTCGACAAATTAGAAAAGAATATGATGAAGGCGTGGTGATGGTTGTCCAAGCCAATTCTTAAAAGGTCGAAGAGCATCTACAATGGATCAAACAAGCCTGGGCTACTCAGTTTAAGCTAAAGGAAACTAAGGAAGAAAAGACAGCTCGTCTCAAGCGCGATGCAGATCTTGCATTGGCTCCTAGATATGAAGCCAAGAGAGTTGCTGAAGCCAAGGATGAACGAGCTAGAGTTTCCAAAGAACGAGCTTCAGCTAGCAGACAAAGAGCTGAAGAGAAGAAAAAATTCAAGAAATTCATGAACGACCAGTAGATTTTTTTTGTTGTTTACAAAAGGGGAGAAGGTAAAGGTAAAGGTAGAGTGAGAAAGAGAGTGAAGGGGAGATAAAATAGAAAATATTTCTTTAAGTTTTTTTTTTCTGAATGAGAAGATGTAAAGTTTTATACATACATTTCTTGTGATTTTATGTGGTTTAGATGAATGTTCATGGATGATGGTTTAAATTTCTTATGCTTATGGATAAATAATATATATATCTATGTGTGCATAACCAATGTGTTATATGTGGTTGTGAGTTTAAAATTCTTTTTGACATCATACGGTTGACAGTTCTTTATATACTCTCTATAATTGATGTTTGGGATTAGAAACATACATATGCACATATTTGTTTTCATACACTTCTTTTTCAGAATGTTTCTAAATTATTGTTGCAAATTATCTTCAATTTGTTTACTACAAAGTTGATTGAATGCCTAACTTTTACGTTAGCATTTTATGTTTATGGCATATTGATAAGGGAAGAATTTTTGTTGAAAAATCCTTTCAAAATTTTTCTAGAAAATGTTGATATGGTTATAAGAATAAATGATTTTAAAATAATAATACTTTTATATTTTTAAAATAAAAGTGTTAACACATTTTGATCATGTAAGTTGACACCTTTAGCCAAAAGAAATGACTCAACTCTCAAAAGGATTAAAACAATTACATATTCTTGAATGAGAATATTTTGTGTTAAACCCAATTAAAAATTAAGTCAAACATTTTTAAGTCAGAGTATACTTGAAACATATCAAGTTTGTTAATACTTTTGAACAAATGATTTAATACCCTAGCAATTCTATGAAGTTGCTTTCAGGTATCAAAAATTAGAGTCGACACAAATTAATTTTATGTCAACACAAAAGAGCTAAAGCTCTATGGACTCAAGATGAGTCGACACAAATTGACTTTGTGTCATCACAAAAGTGGTTCCTCACTTTTGGTATCCGGTTATTTGAGTCGACACAAATGAAAAATGTGTCGACACAAAAGAATTGAGGCCACTTGTAGATTTTGGGTGTCGACACAAAATAGAAGATGAGTCGAAAAAAAAGTCCCGAGGCCACCTGAAGAAATTTGGTGTCAACACCAAAGTCCAAAAATGGCAACACAAATATACCGATGGTTTCTGCAGAATTTAGTGTCGACACCAAAGACTTGAGTCGACACAAAGTGCCTGCTCCCAGATTCTGAAGTTCAAATGAGTCGACACCAGATCCAAATGTGTCGATACCGCTGTGTTGGTGAGAAAGCTTGCAGAAATTGTGTTGACTCCTCAGAAGAAATATGTCGACCCAACTACTTAAAGGACTTACCCTAGACATTTTGTGTCGACACCAAAGGCGTTTGTGTCGACACCTACGACGTAGATTCAAATTTGTGGCAGATTTCAACGGTTAAATTTTTAGCATTTATTGTTTTCACCTACCTCCAACGGTCACGAATGTTCAAGAGTTTATATAAGGAGTAACTTCTCAGCATTTAATTTCTCTCAAGATTTTCAATTACTGTTCTATTGTTTGAATCAATCTATGAATCCTTAAGCTCACATTTATTGCTGAACTCCAGCTCTTGTTCCTCATCTCTCTTTACCTTCTCATTTATTGTAAATTAATTTCTGTAAAGAGAGTGTTTCTCATTAATTTTCTCATTTATTGTATTCAAGGGTGAGTCACCCTTTATCTTTTGAGTGAATGAGTAAATCTCATCAAAGAAGAGTTCAAGAGAGATTAGAAAAAAACATAAGTTTGCTTTTATAAGATCTTCTTGAAGATGAAATAGGCATTTGAATGTGCCCGTAAACATTCGTTTACTCAAGTAAAGTTCTAAAGTTGTAAAGACTTAGAATGCGTCCGTGAAGCATTCTATATAGTGAAAATTCTCAAGAAAAAACTTGAGAAGTGAACGTAGACTTGGAAGAAGCCGAGTGACTATAAATTTTTGGTGTCTGATTTAGTCTCTCTATCCCTAATCTTTTTAATATTTGTATTGCATTAATATTTGATTGTCTTGCTTTATTTGACTGCAATATTAAAAAGATTTTGAAAATGTGTTAAAATTATAATTTATCTTTTTAAGACCCAATTTACCTCCTCTTAGGTTGTCTAGAGCTAACAGAAATGATTATATAAACTATCACCACTATAAGATATTATTTTTCCTGATATGAAAATATCGTAATAAGTTGAGCTTTATGTGACCAATGCTAGTTGCTTTATTATTTTTACTTTTTTAATACATGTGGTTAAGTAACAAGAGAAGTCCCATGTATTTGAATATTCAAGATAAAAGAAGACTTTTTTTAGTTCTATTTTTTTTTGGCTTTGAACATATAGTGTAGAAACCATTCTTCTTAACATTTGGGATTTCTTTTTGATGAATGGTTGTCTCCTATCTCTATTGAAAATGATGACTATTTCGATGTAAGATTGATTGTCACAAAGAATGAAGCAAATTAATTCCATTTATCTTTCGTGAAGGATAAGAAAGAGTACTTTTTGGAAATATGTTAATTATTAACTTTTACCTATCAAAAATTGTATATATATAAAAAACAAAACTTAGAATTGAAAATATAACAATATGAAAAAGTAACAGCAATTGTTGACTAAATCAATATCATAACGTCAAAAGGCCTCAATATAAGATGTTTTAGGCCCAAAATGATTGGGCAGAGCTAAGTGGCTCCAGTATTCTGTGGCATCGTGCCTACATTCTCTTCATAACATTCAGAGGAAGCCCACATCACCAATCTATTTATTCTAACTTGACACGGAAAAGAACTAATTAAGGATTCAATCTGCTTAAAGTTGTTTGTGTGAGTTGGTGGGTTATTTGTTATAATTCTTCATGCACCCACCTCTAACCCAACTTAACCCCTCAAGAGTGTATATATGTTTTAGTATTCTATATACAAAATGTATGGGGTGCCTTGTAAATTATACTTATTTGATAGGTCGATCCCAGCTCGATCGAACTCGCCACTAGATTTGCACCCACAAGGGCGAACACACGCGAACTGGCCTACGGCAACTTGACGGAAGTCAAAATGTATGGGGTTGTCTCGTAAATTATACTTATTTGATGGGTTGAACCCAGCCCGATCGAACCCGCCATTAGATCAGCACCTACAAGAGCAAACACACGTGAGCTGGCCGCCGACGACTCGCTGGAGACCACTTCGATGATGAAGTTAGTAAATATTTTTCAGAGGAGAAACTTGTAAGAAGATAAAAATGATAGAATTTTGGCTACCAGAATCTTATTCTCTCTGTAAATTATTAAAGTATTTCCCTTTTATAGGGGAGGAATTCCCCTTCATTTCTCTTACCCGTGATAACTTTTGTCTGACACATGCCCTTACAAAATGGCTCTGCCACCATTATTTGCTTCAACGGCAGTGACAGGCCAACCTCCGTCATATTGCTATAAATGCTTCTATCTAGGCCCGTTCTCTAGGCCGAGCTCTTTGCCATAAATGGTTCCCCCTAGACTAGATTGCACTTGATTTCTAAAATTCCTCAATCTAATTACATTTAATGACGTTTGGAGCCTGTTGAGGCTCATTAAATGTTGTACAAATTAGGTTAAGTCTCATTAAATGTGGACCTGAGGCCGAACTCTATGCTTGTTGACAGGTCGACGCTTGCTCGAATCGCGGCTTTTGGGCCATGCTCATCCCCGGGTTGGGTTGATTTGACGATCCCCCTTCACAAAATATCATAACTGGTATTATACATTTAAACTTAAGACACATCAATCCAAAACCTAATTAATGTACAATCTTAAGCTGAACTGCTGTTAGAATTTATTGACGATTTATTTAATTTGTTGAAATTTTCTACTACAAATTTTGTACCACTTCAATACTTGGATGAATGTGTTACCTCTAGGCTCCAACAACATCAGCTGCTTAATTGCCAAGAGGCGGGAGACTCCTCTGCTCATCCAGCCTGCCTAGTTTGCTTCCATGCCCAACCACGTGTTGTGGCAATGAGGGGTGTAAAAAAGAAAAGAGAGAGCCATGTCTAAGATCATTCTTGAGACATATGATGATTTTTAGGTTAAGAGCAGGGATTAGAGTCCAAGTCCGGTCTCTCTCTCTCTCTCTCTCTCCTTGGGTGTTCCGAACATTTGGCAAATTAGGCAACTGCGTTCAACCATTTGGCAAATTAAGCAATCGCCTAAGGCTTTATGTATAAAAGAAGTCTCCAAGTTTTTTGGGATCCATCTTACTATATACTCTTTGAATTGGTAGAAGTGTTTAGAAATGTTCTTACATTTTCTTAATAGTCCTAAACGGGAAGAACTCAAAATGTAACCCATTTCAGGTTTGAAGGAAATGATATATATATATATATATTATCGTCATTATAAGATATTATCTTTCCTGATCTGAAAATATCATAATAAGTTGAGCTTTATGTGACCAATGCTAGTTGTTTTATTATTTTTACTTTTTTAATACATGTGGTTAAGCAACAAGAGAAGTCCCTGTTGGCTTAACAATGCTTTAATAATCGATTTTGATGATAACAAACTTATATATCTAAATTGCATAAATTGAGATTGATTTCAGGACATACATGATTAGCATAAATTCAAGATACAAAGAGAAATCCATGACACTTAAGTTCAAATCAAGATCTTTGGAGACAAGTTTTTGTGGAATTAAGACATTGAAGGATTGAAGAATGAAGAACAAGCTATAATTATTTTTATGATCCTTTGTACATTCATTTTCTCTTAAAATTTTGCTTTGAAACTCATAGAAATCCTAAAAAGTCATAAAATAATTTTTTCAAATCAAACAGTGATCAAAACCTTTTTGGAAA